>STHD01005456.1:0-22094 GCA_016170015.1 Anopheles longipalpis | reverse complement strand
ATTAACCTACTTACTAATACACATATATCGTTAAGTAATTATTGTAATAAAATTTAGTCTAGTCTCAGAGCTGAACACGATCGGTTGTTCCCTGTCCACACAATAATTAGAAAGAACACGCGCTAAATATATTTATAATATTTATAATAAATATTTATAAAATATTTATAAATATAAAAATAAATATAATATTTATAATATTATTATTTATTTTTTTAAGTTTATTTTTCTAGATATTTCTTAGATCTGCGAGAAAACAAACATTTTTTGGGCATGCTGACTTCTTATCTGCCCTCAAGTAAAACATCACTTGTGAAACACTGGACCAGCTATCTTTCATAGATATGTCATCACCAATTTCTATGACACTGCAAACCACAGCCCAGACAATGTGAGATGATTTCTTTCGAGCCTCTTTTGTCCCTGGTTCCAACCCCGGCACATTCACAACTCAGTAATGTCCAGGACACTGGATAACAATATGTTGTGTTGCCGGTAATGCACTACTTGCCTTCGTCTCATCATCCCGTACCAGATTACCGGATCAGATCGATACGGGCCAAAAAGGCGGGAGCCGACGTAAAAGAGGCGCCTGGGATCGATCCCACAACAGGGCGCACAGACACACACAAGGAAGAATGCGATAAATTCTGCCTTCCAATATCCGTTAATTATTTATGCAAATGAAGGGTAATTTATGGACTATCGACGTATGGCTGGACACGGTGTTTGCAGACACTATGCGCTAACCGATGGACGGAAAATCGCTCGCTCGTGGTCACCGCTCTGTGTGGTCAGCCGTTACGGCCAGTAGCGGTACCCCGGTAGGGGTTGAGGTTATGCTACTTCGAGCGCATAACGAGCATCGCAGCAACGGATCGAAGCACCCGAACTCTTCGGCGCTCGGGGGATCAGATCGTAGAGTGTTGAGCTAAGAGAAGGAAAAAAAATACAACGAATCGCTAATGAACATAAATTAATTACACCCGAGTGTCTCTGGGTGCTCTGGCTGTGCTGCCGATGCTGTTCTATTATGGACATTTCCTTTAGAAGCTTTTGTTCTGTTTATGGACGTTTAGACGGTAACGGGAAGAGTATGTGCATCAAAAACCACAACTTGAAGACACACTTGGAATGGGGCACAAAACAGCTGTTTTCGAAGATGGAACACAACCTAAATAAACATCGCCTAGGCATTAGCGGATTAATAAGTTGGCATTCGTCGCTTAGAACTTCAAAAATACTACCTTCATTCTGTGTGTGATTTTTTACATCAGCCGTTATCATTCCATTAGCAATTCGAAAAGAACACTCTGAAGGAAGACAGTCCAGAGAGCTCAAACAGTGCCTCTTGTATTTCTTGTTCCGCGTGTGTTTGCGCGTTCCTGTACAATTAAGAGAAATTTATAGGTTTTCCACTACGATACAATCACAATGCATCTGAGGGGGGAGGGCTACGACCACAAAACCCTCAGTGCGATGAACATCGTTTTGAGAAACTCATAAATTTTGTTCCCGATATTAATAGGCCACCGTTAGCCATCGTCTGCACCAGTTGAAGGTGCTCCGGGAGTTGAAAGAGAAAGCGGCCTTCCATCGCACAACCCATCCAAGCACCGCACCGTTACTGTCCAGGGTTTTTGGGTGGTCGGAGATCCTTATTAAGTAATTTCCGAGCAGTGTGGTGAGCAGTGTTTGCAGTTTTCCATCTCCCGCGCGTATGGTGGCTAAAACTGGTGAATTCCAAATGGACCGATCGTTCGATCGCGATTGAGCGATAACGAAAGAGGCTGTAATTTACCAATTATGGAAGTTTCAGGGTGGAATCGTGCCGTACTGGATTTGTTGCAACTGGCCCCGGTTTAGGTCACGGTCGATATGGTTACGGGAGCCGGTACTGTCGGGAACATTATGTAAGTACAATGTTTCTTTTGAATTTCATGAGAATTCCTTTCTCTTTCGGGAGGTGCGGGAGAGTGAGCTTTAAGTCCTGCAACATATTTTCAATATCCCAAGTGTTTTGGGTCTTCAAAAATCGGGAATTTTAATTCTAGAAGAAAAACTTTTTGGTAATTCAATTTAAACAACAAGATACATATGTTTTTAATTTTCTACGGAGGTTGAAATAATTTCCAACTCTCCTGGATTGATGCCACTCTCCTAGTATTCAAATATCAATGCTTCAGGTTACCTGAATAGTAAGCTTAAGGTAAATGTTTGCTATGAATGGGCATAAATGTTTCAAAAGTCCCCAAAAATCAGGTCATCTCTCGAGTGCCGAAAATCTTCCTAATGAAGGCAATACCCTGGCAGCTGGCCGCTAGTCTTTCCAAAAGCCACATATGTACACGATGCACGGAAAGTGCACAATATGCCGATGGATTGTAGACTAGGACAACTGCAATTGCTACCAGCACTGGGATGTCATGTCAAACGGTATTAAACCAAATCCTGCCATGCCATCGCTCCAAGCACCAAGGTTTTGTCGGTTTGATGTAAAGTACCGAGTCCTGCGGGACAAAAATCCCCCAAAACTACATGTACGGTATGTTGCAAACGATGTGTCCGCAGAAATCGAATCAACGCTAACCTAAATCTATGCAAGCTGTGAATGAATTTCGAACGCCCAGAAGACAGATATGAGTCATTGGTTTTGCAAAACAGCGGCTGTTGTCTCTCTGTCTGTGCTTGTTCCTTATGTTCTCACCGGGTGAAATTTTGGATTGCAAATCGTGATCATTCATCTTTCCCAAAGCTGTTTTCTTTGCGGAACGATGAGTTGTTGAGTACGTTCAACAATTTCATGTCAAGTCAGCTTGGAATACATACAAGGAATGAAAATTGCTTGAAATTTAAAATACTTTAGTTTAGGAAAAAAAACTGAATATTAATTTTGTTGGAAAGAAATTGAAGAATACATTAACACGTTGATGAGTGTTTCTATTAAAGTGCGTTTTATTATCAATTACTTCAATAAAAAGCTCCGATTTTATTGCGATGTCTTTTTCATCACTTTAGCTAAGATATACTAAGATAAGACAAAATAAAAATACACTTGATTTAAGCTTGAACAACAATTCGTACTTTTGAATAACACGTGCGGGAAAGCATGTCCAATTTTGTCATACAAAAGCTCACTCCAGCCAATGCCAGATTATGAACGAATAAATGCACCTACAGACCAAAACCATAGCTGGAAGATAGAGAATTTTCCAATGGAGCACCATCCATGCCAAAACATACACGATTGCCACACGAAGTAACGGCCGACCAGTATGCAAAAATGGAATGTTTTCTTTCCCGTTCAGCCACGAGAACCATCGCCCGATCCACACAGCACGCAATGCAATGGCAATCAACGGACACAGCCAAAGGAGATGAGCAGGAAAATTGCGCATAATGCACATGATCGGAACTAATGCAATGATTCCCGTAATTTAAATTGGAGTTTTCGAGCTTCCCCTTTCCAGCGTGGTTAGGGCGGAACCAATGCAGCAAAATGCGCTCGATGCAAACGGAACGCATTCGATTGACTTCAATCGGTCGGCAAAATGGGATGCTTTTGTTTGGATGCATTCTTTTGCATTGACTGTCGCTGCTGGCTACAGACCGTAGGAGCTACTACTTGCTGCTGGTCTGTGCGAAAATTTTGCTGCGTTATGTCCATTTTGCAGGGGACAGATGATGGGATGGGAGTTGGGTTTTTTTTTGTTTGCTTCCATCCTTTGCATGGAACAACATATCTGGTCATCGATAAGTTTTAAAAACTTTGGTAAAATAATGCAAAGAAGTTCTCAGACATATTTAACACACATTTGAATGAAAAAAAAAAATCGCGTGGTGTTAGTATGCCAAATAATCGTTGGAAGTTATTGAACTACTCTTACAACACATAAAAATGTAAATTATTCTTTATATGCATTACAAGTGCTTTTTTATGGGCTAACAAGACCCAAAAAAATGCAAATAGAAAACGGTTTCTGTTCGATAAGCTATCTTAAAGGCGTCCATTTTGTAACACTTCTTGGAGGGAGTCATTACCTACACGCGATTACTACGGCGAGCGACTGATTCACAAAACAAAACTTTAACAATTTAACATTCATTTCTATATTGCATTGGTTTGTTCCCTTTTCACAAGCTTTATAAAGCGGATAAAAATGTAAATTTGTAAAGCTAACATGCCACACGAATGTGTTACAAACAATGTTTACAATAACAGGAATGCATTCTATCTGAATGAAATTAAATCATTACAATTCATCGGAATTTGAAAGCAAATTATCACGACCAAACACCGATACGAAACGGTGAGCAGAAGTACAATTGCCCAACACAAATGCGACGTATTTTGACTTGTTAAACTTCAATCAACGATTGCAAAAGCGATTGTTCCCTTTGCCCTTTTATTTATCATGATTTTTTTTTCTTCTCTCCATTTAATCTCTGCCATTCATTCATTACATTCATGCAGCGGTTCGGGATAATTTGGCGATTTTTTTTTGAGTGACCCGCGGTCATGGTAAAACGTTTGGCTTTTGCATTGGATCAATTTACCCGCAGGATGGACCAATCGAAACATGGGCAAGAGCATGAAGTTCCATTCAGTGCACTTGCGGGACCAAAACATACGACAAAAAGAAAGAGTAACTTTAGAAATTAGAACGTTCTCGCACGAGACGAGTTTCAATGCGTTTCAATTAGAATGCCGGAAAATAAAAACAAAACAACAGGAAAATAAAGAAGTTCTAACGTTCGAAAATTGATTCCCAGCTTTCCAATGACAGTTTGGCGCAGAAGAAAAACCTCATCACTACGACGGGAATGGGGTGAAAAGCAAAAGAAGAAACAAAAAAACAATCTAAGAATAGCTGCAGAGCACTGTGGAAAAAAAAGCTGTAATAACACTCAACTTCAAACGACAACGGAAGACGAACACATTTCGGTTTTCGCATCTACCGGCGCCACCAACCGATGTACCCATGTGAAAACATGCCGTCGTCGATGGCGAATGACGAGCATGATTATTATGATTTCTGTTTTCGTGTAATTGAACAAATTGGAATAATTGTTTTAATTGATTTTAATTGGTTTGGCAGGGAGTGTGTATTTCGAAGTTAACCGTGTGTTCGTTTGTGTTCTGTGAGCGCTCGCGCATATGTGGTTGAGTTTTGCAGACTTCTTTCATGTAAGCTTTATCTATTTTGGTTCTTTTTTTGTTTGGCTGCTTGCTGGCTTGCGTGAAGATGAAATTTTTCGTTCCGAATTTTTGTTTGATGAATCGAAATATGATCATTATTTTCGCAACGCTTCATTGCACGGAGGGAATTGGTTGTGGAATAAATTCAATTGTACTGCACGATACATAGCATCTATGAAAAGTACGTTTGAAATATATTTTTGTGAGATAGATTTATTATTTAGAAATGATTTTTTAAGAGGATAAAAATTATAAATCACGGCATTTGTAACAAAAAAATAAAAACAATAAAAAACATAGCATCTAAAATGCAAAAATGTTAAATCTATTTTTTAATGTTACGACGAACGACGAAAGTTAATTTAAAAAGAAGAAAATAACAAAACGGAATAAAAACTATAAAATATACAGAAAATAAAATCAAAACAGAACTCACAGAAATGAAATTTGCAAATATTCAAAGTTAAAAACGCCATTTGAAAATTGCATGCCAAACAAAACAAAATCTCAAAGAAGAAAACAGAAGCAGCAAAAGTTAAGAAATTAATCAAATCTACAGTAAAATTATAACATTAAGAAAGACAAAAAGAAAGAGACACGCTAACATCAAGGAAAACTAAAAAAAAAGGAAATAAATAAAGTAACAAGTCAAACCCAAAAGAACTCTATCAATAATTTGAAAATGATACTACTAGACATCGCGGGAGCAAAATATCCTCTAAATAATAATTAAAATAAGAAGAGAATTGAAATATAATTAAAATATAATAATTGTTCATTACATCGTGATGGTGGTATAACTCTGTACATCGCAAAATTTTATTTTTGACATAATTATTAATATATTATAAATGCTTCATAATATAGCAACGATTTGAGTAGCTTATAATAGTATCAAACAATTTTATGTTGAGAAAAATGCAATAAAACATAAAATAACCACCATTTTGTTAGCCATCAAATCAACCTATCAGAATGTCGAAGTTTGAAAAAAAAAACTATCTCAACTTTCATTCGTGCACATTATGTTTGTATGGGAAAATTAGAAAAAAGCTGCTATCACCAGCTAGCATGGTTACATTTGTAGATGGCCAGCTTTAGATCGTCAGCGTGTGAATAGTTTTTGATAGTCGACAGTGGTACAAGTTCACTTCACTTTCTAGTTTTATTTTTTAATGAAGCTGTACAAACCTCTCTAGCCAACATGTGTACTCGTTCGCTTTCGTCCCTTCTGGCATCCTTTTGATTCTAAAAAATGTAAAAAAACCCATCTCTGAATAGCGACGATGGCTATCCATGGTATAGAAAGGCATGTTTTTAAATTGAAACATAACCCCACTTTTGTGTTAGTTCCCATTTATTTCCTATCACTTATTTGCTACATGTACAGTCGAAACACACCTTTGCTGCCTTGGCTTTGCATAGAGCATTGGAAGGAAAATGGGAGGGAAAACAGAATCACACACACACATATAAAAATCCTCCCATTTGAAAAGAAGTCCTTTTACACTATTGACGCCCGTTGAGACCTTTTGCACAAATTGAAGTTGTGGAGTGAAAGCGAAGAATAGTTTTGCTTTCAGCTTTTTTGCAGCTTGTTTTGCGTTTTTCTTTTTTTGTATACAGTCAGTGTTTTCTTTTTCGTCTTTTTCTTGCAATGTTGCTCCTGCTCAATTGTATACTGCCGCATGCCTGGTAGTTATCCTTTCATCATTTGATGTAAATCTGTCCATGTGCTAACCATCGCTACCGTTCCGTTCACATTCGTCCGCACGGGTAAGGTTTTCCGCCGGCGCTGAAGTCCTTTTCACTTTTGTGCTGATGAGTGTACGGCATACACAGGACGGTTTTGGGGGAAATGGAGTGGAGTTGGATGACTGTCTTTGGTTTAATTATGCTACAAAGCCGAATGAATGGAAACGAAGCACTTCCTATACCCGGTTTCCAGACGATTTCCTGCAGTGACGTCGACTTGTGGTGTTTTCCATCTTGAGTTGTAATGATGACTGATGTAGGAAGGACAGAAAAGAGTTTTCCTCTTTTTTCGTGAGTGAGCTAAATTAATACACTTTTAAATAATAATTACAGTTGAATTTTCTACTCTGTTTTAAAAATTTGAAGCTCTTGTATTGAGTTTTCTAAGTACATAACAATTCTTCAATTTTAATTGTTTCAGTTGTAAGAATGTTACAAACGTTCATGGATCTTCTCACTCAAACTCTTCCATCCTCCCACCCCCCATTAGTTTTGCAATGTATCGAAGCAAACGGTCTTAAAAGTGGCATCATTTCTTAAACTGATTACTTCATTACCAACTGCTCCAAAGTGAAGCATTCGTCGTTCCATCCGGACCGATCCAGCCACAGGAACAGCTCTCCCCCTCCCCCCTTCACCCCGGGGTGGATGACTTAAATGAACTCGAACACTTCGCATCCGTCGTCCGACTCAATTCACGTCAATAAAGCGAATCGTTCTCTACATTGAAAGCTAATTAAATTCGTTGTCTCCCGTTCGTTGCAGCAGCGATTGCGTCGATTCGACCCGAATTCACTCTCGGCCAGCAAACGGAACCGGGAAAGGACATGGTGGCACGTTTCCTTATTGAAACTGCTAAAAGGAACGAGAGCGAATAAATAAAAAAAAAATGCGCGTAAGCAACATTGAGGAGAATATTTCATAATTTCCGGACCAGGCAGCTTCCGTGCGTTTTGCTTTTATTTGGCCGCATGCTGAACGGCGTAATCTATTTACTGGCTATTCTTGCTCTGCTAATCCTCCAGCCGAAAAGGGGGCCCAATCGGGTTTCATGGTTGAGGTTGGAAGTAAAGAATGGAGAAGGGTTAAAGGGTAAAAGGATTCGACCCGTAAATGGGTACCAACGTCCAAGGGGACGATCGCTACCAAGCGCACGAAAGAGGTTGAATTTATTAATGAGCTCCGATTGTCCTCCGGGACCAATTGGAAACCCCCGGTGCCTGGAGGATGTAAGCTTCCGGCCGTTTCAATGGTTTGCCTTCTGTAGATGATGTTGCTTTGTGTGCGTGGGGGATGCGAACAAACGCAATTTTCTTCAAATGCACTAAATTAGATCATTTATTGACAGGGCAGTAGTTAGCTGATAGTCATATTGTTCCTTAAAATATTATTTATTTTTTTTATTTGGTTTTCTGAAGAGCTCATTCAACTATTAAATAACGCTAGTAGAGGGTTAAGGTGCGTTACGATTTGTTACACGGCAGGAGGAGCTGGCTAAACTTCGTGTAACGTAGCATAAAGTAAGATACTTTGAAAATTCTTCATTTATAATGCATCTTTGAAAAAATCTTGCCTTCCTATATCGAATAGCTACCAATTATTGCAAGGAGTTGTAAAACAAGGATGAAGATCAAGTGCAGAGTAACTTCAGCGTTACATGTAACGGCCGGAGGTCTTGAAGACGTCTTCTTGAAGATCCGTCATTAACAACACAGTTTATTAAATTTGTCAATTATATTCAGGAATAAAGAAAAGATGAGTTGGAATAAGATAAACATTCTCCAGATTCTTCTTCTCAAGATTGCTAAAATATGGTTGACATATCAGTTCTAGGAAACGAGTTGTATGCGTTACTCCAATAATTTCAACGCTATTACGAAGCGGAAACTAAAATGGCAGCTAAAGAAAAAAAACCCCTGGTTCAAATATTTGTGTTTTCTTCATGTTTTATTGAGTATGTTGCCGAACAGGTCATGAAGATCACACTATACTCAGAAAAGCGGTTAAAAATGTACAATTTTTGTGTAACGTTATAGTTAAATCATCTTTAAATTGAATATAGTTATTTGAATTAATAATTCAAGTAATTTTAACTCATTTTCAACCAAATAAATCACTCATTTAGGTCACTAAGATCTCTTCCCAAAGCATAAGAACTATTGTATTAAACACAACCATCATTTGATTCGAATTGTCAAGCATCTGTTTCGAGGCGATTCCGTTAGTAAACACGGACTGTTATCAATTATTCTAATACCATTCATCTACTTAGCATATTTAATCATTCACGAACGGTCAGACGCCAACGCACACTTCCACCGTTCCGTTTCTCCTTGATGAACGGCATGTACTTCACCACACACCGTTAAGAGCACACACCTTTTCGGGATATTACAGCCCTTTCACCAGTACACAAGAGATGGATGCAAATTACCCTGCGGTAAACACGCACATCTCGCAGCATCTTACATCGCAGTCATATGCCGACTGCTGCTGCCGCTCTAGACGCGTTTTGAATGTTATCATGTTTGCACAACATCATGATTAATTAACCCTTTTTCATCACCCCGAAGCACGACAGCAAGCCCGCGTCAAGACTTGTGCAGGACTTGGGTGTGAACACAATCACTTGTGGGTTAAAGGAAATTTTACACCGACAACATCGAACTCCTTAAGTCAAGTGGGGTGCGAGAAAAGGGGTGGATGCGTGCGCAATCACGCAAAACAATGATCCGATGCATAAATGCAAATGCAGCACGATTGGCGTCGTTACGCAAGTGTGTCATTGTTTAAATTTAAGTATTTTTCTACAAAACATTTGATTACAATGGGTACAGTTTAAATACTGAACCTAAATCTTCAACTTAAGCATTAAATAAAAGATTTATTTTTGGCCTTAAACTCACAATTATTGGCCTTAAACTCTCAATTATTGGCCTTAAATTAGTTGTATTTACCTTGTTACCAATCCTCAAAATATTATGAAATATTTCGCTTGGTAAATCAAATTTGCTTACAAGTTTTATAATTTTACAAAATATTACATATTTATTCATATTTATGCACATTTAACATAAAAACCCTCTTGAAACAATACAACCCCATTTTCATATTGGCCACTGGCACACTTGTGATCTGTACACCTTGCCTAAGATGCTTTTCACATTGCTCTTTATTGTCGCAAACCCTTCCTGTTGTCGGACGCATTATGCACTCGCACTGCCTGCAGTGACACACTTTTATCTTTCATTTCAGTGTTTCGAACCCCACATCCAGCACATTTTCAAATTGGTTTTGACAGCTTTTTGTTCCCCCATTTTTGTGTGTGACAAATAAAGGGATTTTTGTCGTCGGAAGGGTTTTTTTAACATTGACTTTAATTTTTCCGCACAAAACCGCTGTTGTGGTGGTTAATCCTTCGCTGGTGAGTTTTATCGTGTTCTGACAGAATGGGCTTTGGAATGTGTGTGTGTGAGAGTGCGTTTTTTTTGTTTTCTTCTTTCATTATTTTAATTGTAAAGTGACACGCTCCCTCTCGTGCAGCTATCAGCGACAATATCACACACTTTGAAGGGGTTACGTTTAATAATTGTCTGTGGTACTTTTATCAAGAGCATCCGCATTTTGCTGTCCGTACAATAAAAGGATAAGCGTTTGATATATGGAACGGCTTTGGATTGTCATTTTTTTTAAACACACCATCTGTCAAAGCGTGCTTCACATGATAAGGCTAGTCGGTTTTTAATTGTTAAAAAAACTTACATTAAATTTTAGATTTTATTAATAATACTTCATGTATTGCCTTTTAATTTCAAAAAATGCTTCTTCTTTTAAATAAACTTAAATTTTTATTTAATTTTTTTTTAATAGTTCAATCAAACGTTTTAATTAGCTCATTTTATCAGACTGATTTGCGTTGATTTGAAATTAATTCAACATAATCAAATCGTTCCGCACCACAACATCTACTCGACTTCTGATCAAAACGGTTACCAAACTCTATTCAACCACTCCAGAACGGTAGTTCCAGGAATGACTGACATTCAACACCAGAATTTGAAAAATACATCACATTTACCGGGCGCTTCTAGACAAACAGGCTGGCAAACAAATCTAACTTCCAAATGCTGAAATCCGATAGCCTACGGTATCGGAACTCTGACAAACGCTACAAGCGGTATCAGCAACTGATCGATGTTTGACATACGATCTTCATCCCCCCCAAGCACTGATCAGCAGCGAGCTCGGCATCTTCCTATTTTTCCCGCCTTCTTTCGTTCCATTCCGCAACAACAAATCGATCGTCAATGATGGCAATAAATATGTCCGGCTCTGTTAAAATGTCACCCACGTCTCGTACTTGGCTGTGTCGATGGGAATCACACCGGGGACGCAAAACCATGGCAAGCTGAGTTATTGCCGCCATCCACAGAAGTAATTGACCGGCACGATGGAGTGCCCGTACGAGAAGGCTTCTGCATGCCGCGAATTGTCTGGAAGACATCCACGGTCCGGGGCTGTATGGACGAATCATTTCGCATCGCGAACTCGTGATGAAGATTCATTCCTTCGTTCGAGCCGACACGCGCGCTCTTAGCACTCTAGCGTCCGGGTTGGGGGGAAGAATTGGAGATGTAGTTTACAAGTCTCCCTGCGTATAGGCGGTCCCCTGCGGGAGCTGCGTAATTAATCACGACCTACGCAACCCATCAATCAGTCAGCGGGTTAATCAATCAAAAGTATCGAACTCGGTTTCGGTTCGGACAAAAAACCACAACAACATCAGGTCGCTTACTGTGTCGGCGATGAGGTTGGACAGTGGAAACTCACAGAAGGGCTGTTGTAATAATCAATCGAACTAAGGGAAGTAGCGCGGGGGTTTTACTGGGAAAATGCACACCGGGACAATCATCAAAACATGTCATGCTAGCTTTCCCAGTAACCGAAATGCACCATTAACTGCAACTACTGCTCGTTCGCCCAGACCTCGGAACAGTGTGGTACCATCTGCTTTAAAGTAAGACTGCCTCAGATATGCTGTCAATTTTGGTTCCACTTACAGCTGCAAAAAAATACATTCAGCGGTAAGTTTTTTTTTGGTCACGGTGGTTCGTCCAATTCGGAAACCCCAATTTTTGAAAGGAGAAATAAGCTGTTCTTAATGGTTTCAACCTGATATCAGAACCGCATCTATCATTTTCGTCAACAGAAGAGCTTCGTTTCGCTTGTAGGGAAATGAGTTTTTTCTTCGTTTCTCTTTTTTTTTTTTCTTTACTCTGAGTACTCTGTCTTTTCTTCCTACTAAGTGCCACATTCGGTAGACACAGCGGGACAGATTGATTACCAAAATCCATAATCATAAAACCCGACATCGTTTGCAATTTATCTTATTTACGATGCATTTCGAATGTTTGTCGTATGTGTTGAGTTCTGTGTGTGTTTTTTTTGTATTTGTCTCTCTCTTTTAAGGAGCGACACGCTTCTATGCAACTTGTTTTTGGGGGGTCTCTTTTATGATACGATTTTTTTTAAAAGAGGAGTTAGTCGTAACTCAATATTATTGAAAACACTTTCGAAATTTCGATCATTTCAGGTGATAGGAAGATTTTGAGTACGGTAGTAGTAAAAGGATTTTGTACTTAAAAAAGCTGGCTTATCGTAATGAGAGGGAATTAAAAACAACAAAAAAAGGTAAAGTACCTCTTTTGATGCAGATGTGCACTTTGCATGTTTGCATGGGAAAGAATTCGTTTGAGGAGAGAACTGCATTACCAATAAAATCTTTTAAGCGACACAACAGGTCAATAAAAAGGTCTATTAAAATATGGCATTTCTCTGCTAGTCTCCAACAGTGTGTCATTATTTAATTAATGTTAAATGACGGTATAAAGCACGCACCAAATAAAAAGTATAAAACCATTAACAACGAATGGAATGTAAATGGACTTACGACTCGTTGAAGTGTTTTTTTTTGTTGTACGGAAGGAACTCCTCGCCGAATGACATATTTGCGCACTTATGTGACCATTGGACGTATCGGATGAAGATGATTTCGATTTTTATGCACCTTTTATCTTACGTTTCATACCAAACTTCGTCTTCGGGTTGCTTTTTGATGAAGCACTGACAAGCGCACGACGGCTAAAATTTATTGCTCGAGAAAACAAGCGCGAATGTGGCTGCTTTTAACGTTTTTAAAGACGTTCACGAATTCGAAGATAGCGGTCGAAAATGATGGATGAAAAACGTGCAAAATTGTAATTACTTAGATATTTATGATGGTGACAGTATCGTGCGAAATTCTTGTGTTAAAATTTGTATATTTAATTACTTTTTTTTCCTCATTATTCCTCTTAGTAACGACTCTATTGAACCTCAATAATAAGTTCTATTGCATTTTTCTTATTTCCTGCAAATTGCAGCAAAGTTTTGTTGCATTATCCGCTGTACAATTCAAGTGCGAACCGGGAAATAAATATAAGGGTGAAATAATGCACACAACTCTTGTGAATGCTTGTGTTATTATGCAGCCAATACTGCGTTAATGGCTTCCCACGCATGAACAATCGAGCATGGATTGTGTCTTAAGTAGCCACAAGAAGTGGAAAGGGTTTTCCCCTTTGCAGTGCGGTACTCCTGTTGGATGTGAAACTTTGGAACACTCCCTCGCCATATTTAAAAACACTGTTTGGATGCATTGTTCTTTGAAAAAAAAAACCCCCCCAGACACAAAACCATAAATAGAAGGGTTCTGGCGTTAAGTGAACGTGAGACTGACATATGATCATCCACAGCAAGGACTCTCCTCCGGATGTGATGTGGGCAATAATCGCTTGGTATGATAAGATGCTATCAACAAACGTTCCCCTCTAAGATATTTTTTAAAGAATAAAAAATAATCCTTCAAGTGTTCGCAAAATGCCTTTAAAAACTTCCTCCCATCTTATGTAGGGGAAAGAAGTGAGAAAAAATATATACCTCCGCATGTTAAGAGTACCCTTGAAGGCGTTCATTGGCGCTCCCGGCTAGAGCTTGACATAAAAATTGATTTAACACCTAACGGGCAAAGGCAACCCCATGGCAGTGAAGTGGTACCTTTACGATAGGGGGTGTTAGCGTTAAAAATAACACCTACACCCAAGAAGGGTTTGGGTTTGATTTACCTTTCCTAGCCAAGTTGCATCCGAATCGATTTGTGTTTCGATAGCGAGCACCTAAGGAATATTCCTCACTGCAGGAGAGTAGTAAAAGGAGTTTTACTTTGTTGTGGGCCGCTTTGTAGGGTTATAAAAATCGCAAACTCTTCCACCACGATCTGGGGAGCTCGTAAAAATCGATCCTAGCTGTACGATGGTCCGCGGAATTTAATTCCTTTACAATGGCTAACTATGGTTGCATCCTGGAGCCATAGCTCGAGGTTGAAGATAGCTGACAATTTTAACGATTCTCCTTCTCTGTTTAACCTAGCGATCGTAAATTCTAGCTCCCCTCGGACGTTTACTCGTTTTCACGGTGACGCAATAGCCTGACTAGCTGGAGAGTGTGTAGTGTGGGTTCCGCACAATCGGGCAAGGAAACATTTTAAACGGTGTCTGCTTGATTTTCGTGCATGCATCAATTGATCTGTGCGGGGTAGGGATACGACGAATTTATGAGACCCATTAACGCCAACACTCCTGACACACGCGCTCGTGCAGCACGAACGATCGAGGAGGCTATTCACATATGTAGATGCAGTTTTTGTGCGGTCCTCGCTGTAATGTTCCAGCAGATCGTGATGGATGCGGCGAGGTATCTCCGAGAGCAGGAGAGTGTATTTTACAGGCACGATGACAGCATACGTCCAAGATGCCAAACAGATTGACGCAACGCGACAAAACATCGGAGGGTGATCGTGCCCTCAAGTGTCATCATCGAATAGCTGGATCAGATTGAAGTCCAACAAACAGTGGAGTTCGGAAAAGTTGGACATATCTTTAATTTTTTAATTGGATCTCTTGGATTTGTTGGAAGTTTGCAATTTACGTTTTAAATTAGGCTCCTTAAATTTAGATCTTTGTACTGAAGTATAACCTCAAAACAAACATTAGACAATAATGTCTATTCTTCTTCAAACTCCACTGCACTTATTTGCATGGCACTGTCTCTGTCTCCACTAAACACTGTAACCCACATTTGTCACATTGTAGCACGAAGGGATCGTAAAGTGTACGGAAAGTTTTCCCACAGGAAACAGGCCTTGTTGTCTGACTTGAGGCTTCCCATCTGGGAGCACGTCCCATCATCCCACCGGTGCGCACACAGCAAATGTCGACGACCACCGTTCCGTACCGTAATTTACGAGGTGTTAATCCCAACCGTTGGTGATTACTCTGTTGCTTCTACCTTGGTACCACAATAGTTTCTTCTTTTGGTTCGGCACTGCTAAACGTGGTGACATTCCATCGATCGTCTTTCGGCGGTGATCTCCCCAATTTCGGAAACGCATTCTCCTACTCCGCGGCGAGTGACTTGTTTGCGTTGAGAACATTCTATATATTTCCCCAAAAACTTCACTACTTTGCTAGCTGGAAGTTGGTCAAAGCAAGCAAGAAGTGAGCAGGCGCTCATGTTAAGCTCCTTTTTACGATAATTGACCCATTTCCAGTCAAACGTACCGCAGCTAGTGGGACATTCAAACCGGGGTGGGAGTGTGGCAGCCACATAAATATGCCAATGGTAATGGGTTTTCAAATATAAATAATTACCTCTAGCAGTGTGGTAAGCGCAATAGAAGTTGCTTTATGGTGGAATATATTTTTAGTTCCCGGTGCGATGCCTTTTTTGTTCGATATTTACCTGGAACGAGAGTGAGAGTATGAGAAAAAAGACATTAAAATATGTTCTTTAAAGTGGCGAAAGAATGAAGGAATCTTAATCAAAAAGGTCAAGACTATTTTTGGAATCTTTTAAGACATTTTCAACGCACATGTTGCATTTAAGTATTCCAAGAATTGCGTTCGTTTCTTCACCAAGTACAACTACTTCTTTCATTCAAATTTAATTTCACACACGCATCAATGGAGTGCGGTCGGTGCGAAACGACAATGTGATTATGGATACCAAGAACCTCAAGAATTCAACCAGCACGGCTTGATACTAATGGGACGTTAATTAGCACAGAAGAAGGTCAAACGGTGTCTTGCTTCAACTTGATTCATTCAAGCCCGTTTGCCAAGCGTATTCGGGTGAAACTCACATTCCAAAAACTCTTTCACAAAAGCCGGTTAATTCACCTCAAAATGTTTCACAGAAGCAGTTGGGAATGTAAGAAAAAAACATTATCACAGTGTCAAGACAGACTGAGATGCACGCAACATCACATTCCAGGAATTGTCCCGCCATGTTGCAATCACGCACGCGAGCAGTTGCAGTTTGAGAATGGTACGAAAAAGATGCACCTTGAATGCAAGCTGACTTGGCAGCACGTTTCGATTGACTAACCATGAGGAGAGTGACAAACGCCCATGAATTGCCTGACGGTGGACTGATTGAGATGCACAGCGGTGCCGACTCTGTCCACTTCTAATTAACTGTTGGAATTCGCGCCGTAATGGGTAGAGTTTTTGGGGGCGAGGAACACGAAGTTCATTAGATGTACAAATACAGGTCACAGGCAGGCAGGATTGGAACGCGCCCGTGGTAGATAAATCTTTAGTAACTCCTCGCTAGGAACGATTGCTGCCTTTCGATGTCGCATCATTCCGCGGTGGGATTTATGGTATTTCATGCCGAAAAAAAAGAACTTTGTTGCAACTCTGCACAAATCCAGCGATCAAAGATCAGTGGTTCAAAAATAACTTCATTCCACGTGCGACCTAATGCAAATGAGCTGTAGATCTGTCAGAGATTGTCTGCTTTGCTTAGTGGAGCTGCCAGAACGAGAGCAAGAGGTGATGTTTTTATACACAAGAAAAAATGTTAAAGAAGAGTTAAGAAATGTAGCTATTTATCATTTCTATTTAATCTCAAATTAGAAGCAGCGCTTGACATTATACTCAGCGATGTGGGAGAAGAGACCAAAAAAAAATAAACTCTTAATGCATAAAGAACTCAACAGTGTCTGAATCGTAAAAGCGAAAAGCTAGGCACACCAGTCTCGTGCACATATTGACTTAACAAAATAAAAAGAAGTGAACCCGGCATCACTTCATCTCCGGGTGGCCACCAAGCGAACGAGTTGACTAAAATAAATCCGGAACCCATCCGGTGCACACTGCAGCGTGTCCGGAAGGGTATACATGCTGTGTATATCACCTTGCATTCGTTTTGCATTTAGTTTTTTTTCGTCCCAAGGATTTGTGACATTTTTAATCCTTTGCTTTTCCACTCCCCTGGTGGAACATCTAATTTCGTGCTAGTGTTCACCATATCATGCTACACTATCGTCGTTAGAATGTGAAAGAAATTTCGACTAAAGCATGGTATCATGATTCAGTTGCAATGCAGCTTGGGCGGTTTTTTTATATCTTCCTCCGGTACAAATGTTTCATTTGCTCTTAGCTATGTTTTGAATTAACTTATCTGAAATGAGGTGCCGTATGAAGGAAGAAATGAAATGTAAATGAGAAAACCACTCACTTACTGTCGTTGAAATGCAATATCATTGTACGTTTAACCTTTTGCTGCAATGAATGGTAATCAAGAAGGTGCTCCACTACGAAACATTTTGAGTGTTTGGATAGATAGATCTTATAGCCCAATAACATTTTTTTATTTTCTTGGTTCGATGGATATAAAACTTAGAGAATGTTCAATTTATGTTTTTTAACTGACTAGAGTTGTCTATTTCTGACATCTTTATCTCAACTTTTGTGGACAAAGATACCTAAGGTTTGTGATTTTTGTTAAACCCAACGAAAAACAGTAACTGCACCGATATTTCGACAAATTACCAAAATACATTTTATACAGTCCAAAGTCCTTGGTGAATTCTTGTAGATTTCATCTTCCAAATATGCCTCCAAATTCTTAAATATTACAAGTGTCCTTTACTCTTTTCACCAAAGCTTGTTTAAAAATTGAGATCTTTTCGCTTTTAGGGCAAAATTTGTTGAAAAAATGTTGGCCAAATATCTCCTCTTAATCTTCTATCTGTGAGGCACTTGGGCGATAAGGTTTAGATAGAATTGGGCATGGTTTGCAAGACTTCCAGCTTTTCAAGGCAGGGATGTTAGGATATATGTTCCTTAGTTAATTATTGATTATTGATTATTGAAATTTGATCATAAAATATCTGACTTAATAAGTTCTAAATTTAAGTTTCTCAGTTGTGATAAAAACATGTTTGAGATAAATTTCTGTTGATAATACACCTTGATTTTGACCTCTTGAGTGTATAATCAATAATTAAATAAATAATCAAGTTCCAACAGCGTATATAACGTTTCTAGTTGCGTACAAGATTCCCGCTCTGAGTTCTTGCTTTGTCACCTTAACTGTAACTACAAATTTCTCAACAATTCTCCACGTTCAATAGAAATAGGAACAAAGCAATTGCTCGACGTTTTATTGAAGCTCGTCAACTGCGTCCGTCCGCGTGTACCAACAACGGAACGGATCATATCCATGGTCAACGCGCGGCTAGATCCTAACGCAAGAAATGGCATGCAGCTACAACATTCCCTCTATCGGCAGCCAAATAAATAACACCTAATGAATCACTACGTTAGTGCTCTTTTGTCGTGATGGTGAATATTCTTTTCTTGTACCAGTGGGCACCCCCCTCACCATGATGGTGGACAGTGTGGGAAGTATTCGTTGCAATTTTTATATCCAACCAATGCACCATGCAAGACCATATACACCCGTCCTGTGTTCGACAAAGCAGGACAAAGCAAATTAATTTTTACCAACCATACCCGCGCGTCTGCCGTTCGGGGTTGCGTTTGTTCCGCCCGTGCTGCTTTCTTCGTGTTGCATGAAACTTCCCTTTTTAGCTGTAAATTTCTGAGAATGCACTTAATGCGCCACTCCATCCCGATAAAAGGGACGCAGTATAGAGACACACAAAAAAAATAGTACTCTAATCAAACACTGAGCGGTTGGGGGAGAAGAACATCGACTCATAAATAGCAAAGAATTAGAAATAAAATTTTTATTTATCGTTCCACGCTCGACCAAACGGTCAGTTTGTGTTCCGGGCATGGATGGCACAAAAAAAAGGTGGAATAACTTGGAACTTCCAACGTAGGTTGCAAAGGCTGCTGAACTTCGTTTCCCTTCGTTGTCCCGTTTTCCGGTAGGTGAAAAGTGTACGATTCTTGGCAAGGCGCAAAAGGGAGTAACCTTATTCGTACGGACGGAAACGACAAAATCCATAACACTTTATTCAATTTCGATTCATTTTTTTTTTCTCTCGATTCACCTTACACTCCCCATCTTGAACATCGTGCGCTCGATTGTGAATCCTTTGGGGAGGGCCAACCATTGCCCTGTACGGTGGTTGCTGTAGGGACGCTAGCCGACAAGGTAGCGGACGGACAAGAAGCACTGCACCAGGTGACGACGGTGGTGGTGGTGGTGATGGTGGAATTTGCTCTTTGTTGCAGTTTTCTGATGCAGTCACGGTACTGACGGTTCAGCCGTGTTCGTTTGTTTGGTTGCGCAGGATGCAGCTTTTCATTCGCATTCGTCCGGGTTTTGTCCCTTCAGCTCTTGCGGTCTGCAACAACCATTTCCCTTCGGCTTGTGTACGGTGCCCGACTGCTTTTTTTCTTCTTGTTGTTGTTGCATTCCCTTCCTGTCAGCAATTTTTCCACCTTTGCAGAGAGTCTAGTGGTGTTTTCCTTCCGATGCACCATGAGCCTGAACTGTGGACCATTCGGACCGACACGGACCGGACGAGTTGATGTGGAAGAATTGCGAATTGGGTATTAGAACGGTTCATGGCCATCGGCATGTGAAGTTACTGGGCTACTCGGGTAAGGGAAATGTGTCGTTGGAAAATCTGCTTCGTACGTGTGTGTGTGGTTTTTTTCCTTTTTCAACCTCGTACAAAGCTCGAAGGAAGCAGCAAAAATTATCTGCTCAAAAGGATCGTCAACCCAGACGCTGCAGGAAGCTCTACACTACAGCAGAACAGGTTATGACCACCGGGCTCACCTCGAATCTCTTTATCTTCACCGCTCCACAACGGCAAAGGATTTGCGAAAATCCGATTTCATACCCATTTTCGAACGGCAGATAAATTCGAAGATGTCACAGCAATGAAAGATAATCGAAGCACAAAACGGTCACCGGCTGGAGCATCCTGCAGACTACGACCTGCCGAACTCACAACCAATACACACACAAACACACACACAAACACAGACAATTGGGGAATTTTTCTAGCATGCACGAGTTTTGTTTATGACATGGTTATTTTTACTTTCTCTGCTCTTGCTACAGCAGATGCCGGTGCAATCGGTCGATGATGCAAGTTTTTGGCAAATTGACAGCAGATAAGCAGATGAAACAGATGAGCCCCACATCTTTCGCCATGCTGCCGAAGTGAATCGATGAAGGTACGAAACAAACCAGTGCTAAAACGGTTCGGTGAAATGGCCACGTTCTGATGAGGAATGTGATTTGATGGGAAGGATTTGATACGTAGTTTGCAGGTATTGCTTAATGGACATTGATTGGACCATTGATTTGGAGATGATTTGTACGACAAAATATCATTTTTCTTTGGTTGATGTTGAACTGATATTATTAATATAAAACCATGTTAAAAATTCGTGTCGTATGAAGTATATGAAACATTTTTGATGGAGTTGTTTTTCTTGTTATTATACTCACTATTCATAACTTATGTTTTTATATCTCTATTCGCCGGAACCTTGCAGTAATGGTGGCTTAAGTTTGAATTTGAACTTCCTATGAACTAGCTAATTTATGAATACTTCGAACCATCTCTATAATATGTATTCTTTATAATATGTATCTTTCATTATGTTGCTTTTTATTATTTTTATAATGACTTCTATTGGAAGTTTATTGTTTCCCATTCTTTTTTTTATTTCTTTATTTCTTTATCTTCTTATTTTTCTTTTTCTTCTTCTTTTTTTATTTATTTATTCTTCTTTCTTTATTCTCTTCAAAAAATTATTCCTTTAAAGCACATGTTGAACATTTCTTTTGTATTTTAATTCAATTAGTTTCAAAATTAGAAGTCGTTTGAAAATGAATGAGAAATAATTACAATGTGTGCTTAATTTTAATATGAATTAAAAACAACTTTAAGCGGTAAGACAATCTAACAAAAACTATCGTGCAATTGGAAAATAATGGATTTAAAATGAATCCAGCTAGAGTTATTATTGATTAAACCTAGAATTAATAATTTAGTTTACAAAGGGAATAAATTGATACCAGCATTCATGGTTATTGTTCAATCCGCAACATTTTCCCGCATTTACAATAAAACAATTTCACACATAATCGGTACGGATTTCGGTCCCATTTTCAATCATTTCAAACAACTCACGGATACAATTTCAGTAACGCAGCACAAAAAAAAACAAAAACCACAATTGCAGAAGCTGCAAAAGGACGTTGTTGTCGTTGATCGGTTTTCCATTACTCGCCATAAATGACACGCTTTTCCGATTGATCAGTAACCCCATCATGGAGCCGACGAAATGGAGGGGGTCCCCGGGAGCCAATTAGTTTTGTTAACTTTGTGTTACTAATGCTACACACGAGTTCCAGACGGAGAATCGCTGGTGTGGTCCTGCGGTGTGGTCGCTGGACGTGAAGTGGTTTACGTTGGGTTAATTTGCAATTTAAAATCGTCTAAAATTACTACACCCCGGCCGTATCGGTGACGATGGTTCACGGGGTTAACGATGGTAGCGAAGCAATACGATGCGGGCACATCCGCTATCAAGTCGACAAGGTCCTGGGAAAAGCTAAAAGCAGTGGATGAATCTACCACCACCCCCATCACACATTGCTACGAGTGGATAATCGGAACGTTTGAATGTGCGGATAAAATAATTGATATTTTGCACCCAAAAACTCGCCCGTTTCGAATTCCCAAAACGATTGCTGTAAAGTTGCCCAGCTAAGCCTACAGTCTGCTTTTGGAAATCGTTATCATTTTTGGCTAACC
>STHD01005437.1:0-22111 GCA_016170015.1 Anopheles longipalpis | reverse complement strand
GTGGTAATGGAAACTGAATATCTCGAAGCAGCCTCCAATTAAAACAGAAAAAAATCGATGTGGTTCGAATATGATACAATCAAGTAATCAAGCATAAAAATATTTCTGCTACAACAACGTAAACAACCCTACCCACGGGGTGTGTAAGTTTGTCCATGTTTTTTTTCTTTTAACAATAAAGCAACAATAACTGTTAAACATGCATAATGCGCAATGAAGACAAATTTCCGAACTCGATTGTATTAATCTCCCGCCGCACTGAACTACTGTTTCACTACGTGCGTCCGTTTCCTTCTGTAGAATGGATCCTGGAACGGATTCGTCAGTGTGATCTTCTCCCCATCGGCCAGCGTTTGAGGCAGTGGCATATTTTTCGTTTCCGGCAGGAACAAACTCGCAATACCACCGGCCGTCAATGCGAGACCCATGATCACCAGTGGAATGGCAACGTTTTCCTTTCCCTGGGGTAGGCAAAAATGGGGTAAAGTGAATCGTGTTGAAGCTCTATTCGTCAATTAATCAGCTCACCGTGTAGTTCATCAGTGGTATGACGATTGGGCCCAGCATACCGACCACGGAGCAAAAGCTCATTCCCAAGCCACGGACAACGGTTGGATATATTTCCGAGGCGGTCAGCGGAACGACAACGAACGCCGACGAAACTCCCATTTTACCGATGCAGTAAAGAATTAATGTTGTAGTACGACCTGCCGAGTAGAGGAGAAGTTACGATAAATCGATAGGATAATGAACTCGAAGGGAAGGTAGTACAGAAGGAAGGTGGATGAATAATACACGCATATCATATTACCGCGGGAACATACGCCACAAGCACCGTGACTAATGATAGCATTGGTGAAAGAGTAGAAGACAAGGCGTATGAAGAGTCTCGAGGACTTTAAATTAATTTGTAGCAACTATTGAACTTAATCCCGATGGGTTTAAAGTAGATTTTGCTTCTGCTTTGTTCATTTTGTTAACCAATATCAAGGAGAAAAACCTCACAAACCATTACTCATCACAAAGATCCTAAATAATTTGCCACTAGAATGAAGATAAGTTAGTTTACGTACCTTGCGGAACGATCGTTAGTGCACAGGCCAGCCCACCGATAACCATCGTCGTAAAGAGCACACCTCGACGGCCGAACAAGTTCAGGCTGGGCCATAGCACAATATACGTCGGCAATTCGACCAAACCGGCTAGAAAAAAGTTAAAGATCTCATCCCCGCCAAGAGCGGGCGCGTAATAGCTAAGACCCACGTAAACGCTCGTGTTCGTTAGCCAGATAAACGCCACGAACGTTGTCTTCCGACGCATCTGCGGTTTGGCGAACAAATGCCGCAGTCCGATTTCATTTGCGTGCGAATTCGCAGCAGGATCGGGAGCATCCTCCAGCGATAGGGCCTTAATCCGTTCGTCCAGTAACTGCCGATAGCCATCATCGATCGTTTTACCATTCACTCTAGAACATGTTGAGAATGTCACCATCGTTAGCTGTGGAGGTAATCAGTTTGCTACCAAGTACAGGACTTACTTGGCCATTTTTAAGAGAATCCCTTTCGCCAGACTGTACTTGCCACGTGCTGCAAGCCAGCGTGGTGATTCGGGAATTAGACTGTAGAACAGAAACAGCACCAACAGTGGAACGGAAACAGCGATTGATAGCGATCGCCAGTCTCGTTCATAGTACACGATCACCGACAGCAGTACTAACCCTACCGAGTACGCAATGTTGGAGATAATGGTGCAGAAATTGCGACGCCTTGGTTCTACCAGTTCAATTGCTGCAAAGGATCTCATAAATTGGCTTCCAGATATAACAACGAAGAACAACCTACCCAGCATGTACGGACTTGACAAGATGGCCGGTACGGTGAGACCTACAATAATGCGGCTCATTAGCCAAGATCCGTAGCTCCACATAGCCGCTCCAACTGCACCGGCCGTCACCTGCACCACCAGGCAGAGATAGAACGAAAGTTTGCGTCCCCAGTAGTCCTGCATGTAACCGAATCCCAGATTACCGATCAGCCCGGCAACACCGAATAACATCAGTGCCGTAGTAGTGTCAAAGTCCCGATCACACACTAGATTCCACTGGGTGGATGAGGGGAAAAAAGAGAACGGTTCGGTATCCTTACGATTCTTCACATTCCTCTACCCTTACCTCGGTTACTACGGTGGAGTTAAAGATGGATTGATCGTAGATCCAACCGTCCCGGCATGGCATAACACCATTCGGTGATTGTAGTTGTTCCAGAGTGATATTCTCCCCATCCTGCTGCAACCGGATCATATTAGCAATTTCGGAATAATTACGCGAATACATGGAACATTTGGAGTATCCGATCGTACCATCCGAATGTGGAAGTTGCGGTGTGCTGGTTAAAGGTGGACGAAAATATTAAGTGGACAACGAGTGTTCAAATTAACGAATTTACTTTCAATTGATTTTAGGTTTAATATTTTCGACCATGAAGCAGTTTGGGGATAGAAATTAGTAAATTAATGTCAGTACATCCTATAGGCCTATAGGAACTGATTACGTTACCTAATGTTTTTAAGGGACTCTAACAAAAGACCATGAAATCCATCGAATTCGGGCACTTTGCACCAATGGTTAGGTTTTGCGGCTAGGAAAAGTTGGCTACAGAAACGAGAGAATATATTAAAAATGTAAAGATAAAACAAAGGATCAACGAACGCTTTTGAAGGACCCAATACAAAAATATAACAAGATTGGGTGATTGTAAATGTTATTACACTTTATTGCCTAAAACCAATTTATACCTGTACGCGTGAAAAGCACAAGGAAAGGTAGCCGGAAATAGAAGCACTCCTATAATGATCTTCTGATACGCCCCAAACCCGTCACACATTTCCAGAATGGAATCAAAATCCATGGTAATCGATCGCGTTTTTCTTTCCCGAACAGAGCTATATTTTAACGATCAAACAAAAACTGTGTGGCGTGTTTCCCTATGGCCACAGTCCGCTACACATGCCGAACCGATCGAGACTGAGCATGGTACCGATCGTTGAATTTCAAATGACCCCACCGATATGGGGCAGGATATCTAGCATCTTCGATTAAATGAATGCATTTATCTCGTAGCTCGTTTTTAAATTCTGACCGCGTACCTCCGGGGCACTTGAAATCCGAACCGTCGCATTGTGGTAAAAGGCGGTAAACGTTAGCCGCAGAAATTTAAGCTAATCATGGCGAACGGTGGAACTGATGCGTTTGCTAGATCGGTCGGATCGGTGCATTTCAAGCCCGATCGTCAAACGGTAAACACGTGCGTTCTCGGCCAGTTGGCCAAATTTGTGCAGTTAAGCGAACAGGGTTTTCCATAAAGAACATAAGCATTTATGTATCTGAAGCATTTGTATTCTTTAACACAAAAGAGTGATCTTGAAAGTGTTTGTACAAAATATGAAATAAGAGTAGATTATGTTTTGAATCAGTTATATTTGACAATTTATAAATATGATTGTATTGTAAGGGTCAGGAAATAATCGTTATCAGAACTTTTACTGTTAAATTTCAACGAATGTAAATGATTTTAAAATGGTTAAGAGTTGCGCAAATCACTTATGACCAGTGTAAGAGTTCCATTTGTTTAATTTTTAACGTTTCAACTGATAACCGTATTTTCTTCAAAAGACGCATAGTAATTGTAGGTCAGATAAATTATTTCATTAGAAAGCAAAAATGTTCCGAGACACCCGCTCTCTGCTTGCCTTCTCGCACACACATTCCCACAGTTCAAACAGTTGCCTCATTATATTGTTGTGCACCAAATTAGCTATAATTGAATAAAGATCCGACGTCAAAATGCGGACGCATTTACGTTAAATTAATAAAACACATAAGCACCAAATGAAGCACGTTCCTTCCTCCACAATCGTTTCCCTAATGTTTCAACCTTTAGCTTAGCTTATCGTCGGCAAACCAGATTAGGCAAACTTCTTCGGCATTGGCCATGAATTTAGGAATATATAATTAATTTATTCAGCATAATCATATAGACGAACAAGAAGTATTACTCAGCTTTCACAGATTCGTTATAAATTGTATGTTCGCTTGCGTGTATGTGTGTGTGTGTGTTGGGTTTGAGTTGTTCAACGGATTAGATCAATAATACACAACGGGATAAACCGACTTTTAAACCTATTACACATTAAATTTCATTTTTTACAACCCAACTGTTCGGTTATGTGTGTAGCTGTTGTTTGTTGTATGTTTGTGTGCGTGTAGCAAAGGTGCACGAACGGTGCCTTCGAGAAGGGACGAGTCATCTACCATCCCATTGGGTTGTTTGGGTTCGGAGCACCGGGAGCACCCTGGGGCGGTTGCTGCTGATGCTGCGCACCGTACGCTCCCGGATACGTTCCATAGTACGGTGGTGGTACCATAGACGCAGGTGGAAAACCAGTGTAGGCTAAACGGTGGAAAAATAAAAAGAAATTTCTGTTAAAAACAATCGATTCGAACGCACTTTACTTCTGTTACGTACCCGAAGGATAAGGTAGTGTACCATAGGGGTTGAAACCTTGGGGCATCGGTGGTGGTGCGTATCCCGTAAAACCAGACATCGGTGCCATATTGCCACCGTAGGTAGCTGCCATTGGGATGCCTTGCATCTGCTGAGGATAGGGCGCCGGTGCCGAGCTTGGCGCCATCGGGGCGCTGCTGCTCGGAGCAGTTGCGGCGCTGCTGCCCGATTCGTTCGTCGCCGTGGTAGACGTGTGATGCGTCGGAATGATCGGTGTTACCGCAACGGAAGCCTGGCGGCTCGATTCGTGCGTAAGGTCCTTCATCAGTTCCTCCTTTTCGGTTTTGCGCGCGAAGCAGTAATCACTGATCTTGCTCTGGAAGACGAGCAGAATTTCCGTCAGCCCGTTGTAGAACGTTTCGCCCTCCTGCAGATAGCCCTGCAGCTCGGTGAACACATCGTAGGCTGCCGCCAGTTCGGACAGCGTTCGATCGCGCTGATCGGTCGATACGCCCGACTCCGACACGAATCGTTCGTGAGCCTCGCGAATTTCCGTCGAAATGACTTGCTGACGGGCGAGTGTTTCGCCCACCTGCTCCTGTAGCGGACCAATCAGCTTGCCAATTTCGGACAGCGATATGGCCGGTTCGTTAATAACACCTTCGGTAGCGAGGGTTCCCAGGAAGCGGTCCTTCAAATCGATCGTAAGCCCTTTCAGCTCCGATTCGATGCACTCCCGTTCGGCTTTCATTGTTTCGACCGACTCCATGAGTGAACGAAGGGCCAGAGCGGCGGAAGAGTTGGCCGCTTGGCTGCTGCTGCCTACTCCCGCTGATGGAATCTCCTTCGCCAGCTGGTCGGTTGCCATCGAGAGTAACTCGAGTCCGTGCTTGTGGGTGGCGAATTTCTCCCGGATCACCTTATCCGCTGCGGTCGCGTTGTTAATGATCGTACGATACTTTTCACCGTTCGCACGGAATGTTGCGGCCAGCTTATCCGAAGGCGTGCGCGTCCAACGGTCCTTAAACTGCGCACGCAGTTGATTATCCGAGTCGCGCTCCTCATCCATCATTCGGAAGGCCTGAATGGATTGGGATAGAAGTGGTTTTAGTATGATTTATTTTGCTCTAGTTAAGAAATAATTAATAAACATATTTTTAACACATTAGTCTTACCTCATCAAGTATTTCCTTATTGCGCGTAAACAATTCCGGCAAACGTTCAATCAATTCCTTCAGTTGTGCGATACCACCCTTATCGCGGACCGCACTCGCTTTCTCCTGCAGCGATGGTGGCAAACTGTCACCCGATGCCGTCACCTCGACGATTGCCGGCAAGTTCAAGCTTGAAAGCAATCCATTTAGGGCTGTAGTCGCTTCCCGCAGTCGCATAATCTCTCCGTTGACCAATTCTGACTTTCGTCCTTCGCATGCGGCTAGCGCCTGATTGACCGCTACCGGCACAAGTGCGGTAAAGAGATCCCTAAAGTCTTCGCTCAAATGTGTCGCCATGGGGAGAACCTTTGCCAGCTGTGCCTTGCCCGGACTGGGTAGATTATTCACGTCCGGAATGATTTCGTTGTAGATGAAGTCGTTATCCTTCTTGGCGTCGGCCAGGCTCTTCTGAGCACGATTTGCATACTCCTGAAACAATGTCGGGTTGGAGGAACGAGATTGAGCCGTCTTGAACAGTTCTACCGCTTTCTGCAGCCGGCTAATTTCCTCTCCGAACGCTTTGTTCGCTTGCGACACTTTGCTGTGGTAAAGCATGGTCAGCGCGTGCATTGCAGCTTGACGGCCAGCGACCTGCGGTATCCATTCTTTATCCCACAATGGTCTGACGCTCTCACGCTGCATCGAGCGAAGTGCCTCCGAATAGAGTTCTTCGCACTGGGCGCACAGTTTCGCCACTACCAGATCTTTCATATTGTCTTTAATCGCTTTGATGACAAACATTTCCTGTGCCTGTGCCAACATCAGATTGCTGAGTGCGTTCAGACTGTCCTGCGAGAGGTCTGGCGTCGGTTCGCCCTGAATCGTGGCGGAGGCAAGCGTCTTTAGGAAGGTAAATATTGATGCACTCTGTTGGAAAAGTTTCGCCGCCTGCTTTAATCCTTCGTCGTTATCAACACTTTGGTTGCTTGCTACGGCACTCTGTAGCGCTGCGAGGTTAAACAATACGCAAGTCCTTTCGTACGCAATCGAAGTGAGCGCTGCAATGGAGAGTGGAATACAAAAGCACACACGGAAACACGCATGAAGCATTCATTAATTGATCAATTCATATCTCGCCTTTCACCCTTTCGTGACCCCAACCCTTCCCACCTTCCCCTTCTTCCATCGTTTGAACCGGATACTCACTTAGGCTAATGCGACCTCCGAAAATCGATCCTTTGTCGAATGCGTCTTTCCATTTGAATGGCACCTGCAGTTCCTGCACCGGAATTTTCGATTCCAGCGCACTAAGCTGGTCGTAGTAGCGATAGTTTAGCTCCAGGCCCGAATCCTGCTTGTCGAACACCTTCCACACGGCGGTGTTACGCAGCTGATTGAGCTCCGAAATTGCCTCATTGATTACGTTCAGCTGTTCCGTCTCCAGATTGCGATAGTTGCTTTGGACAAGGGTTTTCAGCGGCTTCGCTATATCTACCTCGGAGGGTTTCTTCAGTGGTACGGACAGCAGCCCCATGGTGTGATGTGTCGGTATTTGTCGGAGTGCCAAACGTGGGGCAAAAAGCTACTTCCTTTTTCTTCCGTATTTTGCTCGTAACCGGTGGAGCTCCACGAAAAACGCCCGATAGTCGTGTTCTGGAACGTACTTTGTTCGGTGGCGTACGAAATTATTCACCCAGACTCTGTCTGCGTCTATTAGTAATGTTGGGTAGGTATGATTCATACAAATCGTTTTTTTTACCAGCTGTTTGACAGGTGACAAAACAACCAGGTTGGATGTTCCCAACTAACCAAATTGATTTTCATTCCACTATTATTTAAATTATAATTTCAATAAATCACTTTTAGTAGCATTTTTATCGACAGACTTCTGGATTCAAAAGCCTTTATCAGAAGAAGTTGAACTGCAATTAAAATAGACAATAAAATTTCCCGTACTAAAATACCTCAATTTCCCTTTTTGTTTATACTTGCCATGTGAATCACCAAGGGCGGAGCTGATTGGTTGGTTTGAAAAAAGGGAAAATCAGCTGTCAGCTGACGGGTAAACAACAGAAGGGTCAGGTAAACAACCGAAAACCAAACCTTCCCAACACAGAAGCAGATAACGATCGTTCCAATTTCGTCAGTAGTGATTAGTGCCCAGTCCCTATCGGTGGAAGCAGCTGAAAGATAATGAAGAGCCTTACAGAACGACCCGCTGGGTCACTTTATTGGTGGGTACTTGCCACATTATTTCTCCCGCTAGCGATCCCGGGGTTGGTGCTCAAGTTACTGACGAGGATGAAGGAAAAACGGAACGCGCGCAATTTAAACGGAAAGGTAAGTAAGCTTAACAAAGCATTGTGGAGTGGTTTAATTGCTTTTCCTTATACAGGTCGTTCTAATAACCGGAGCAAGTTCGGGATTGGGAGAAGCGTTGGCCCACAGTTTCTTTCTTGCCGGTTGCAAGGTTGTGCTTGCCGCTCGCCGCAAGGACGAACTGGAGCGTGTGCGGAAGGATCTACTTGAGCTTCATACGGTACACCATTTGAAGATTTGTGAAGGGTTTAAACCTTCGCTAACGTTTCCCCTTTTTTGCGCAGACCGTTCCGACACATCCACCAATTATACTTCAGTTGGACCTTTCCGACCTGAACAGTATTACCGGTAAGGTGCAGAGCGTGCTGGAAATTCATGGTGCGATCGATATCCTGGTCAACAACGGAGGCATCAGCGTACGCGGCGATGCCCTGTCGACAGCAATCGACGTCGACATACGGATAATGCTAGTCAATTACTTCGGTACCGTGGCCATCACGAAGGCTTGTCTGCCTTCGATGATTGCCCGAAAGGAGGGCCGTATCGTGTGCATTTCCAGCGTGCAGGGAAAGTTTGCCATACCGCACCGTTCGTCGTACAGTGCGTCCAAACACGCACTGCAAGCCTTTTGCGACAGTTTGCGGGCAGAGGTGGCAAAGGACAATATTAAAGTTACGCTGATATCACCCGGGTACATCAATACTGCAATCTCGATGAATGCACTTACCGGTTCCGGTGCTACCTATGGTAGTAAGTATCAATTTAACCTGTTTTAATTGGTAGTCAATTCCGCAAAAGCAACATGCATTTAATTATTTCACATTGTAGAAATGGACGCTGCGACGGCGGGTGGTGCATCGGCAGAGGATTCAGCGTCCGGCATCCTGAAAGCGATCGCACGGGATGAGAAGGATATTATCATGGCACCGATTGCACCGCGCGCTGCTTACTGGTTGCGCCATACAATACCATCCGTTTACTTCTGGATAATGAAGAAGCGTGCGGAAAAACTAACTTCATAAACCAAAGAACAAAACAGCATACTGCTAGTTCCTTTCGTTTTTACCGATACGATTCACATCAGGGCATTACATATTTGTTACACTAAATATTATACCAATCGGCAGCTACAGTTTAAGCAACTTCGTTACCCTTAGTTCATGGGCAATTAACTATGAAAAGATCAAACCCCTCCTAAGATAACCGTATCAAAGATAGAGTACACGTGGAATAACTGCTAAAATAGAAACAACCTAGTAAAGCACATCTGTTCCAAAAGAAGAATCAATTTAAGATAAGAGAGCGTAAAAATAGAGAAAACAAAAACAATGTTTGTGTGTGATAATCAATTGCTTACTGTTTGAAAATCACCCGAAATCGGTCTACAATAAGGTCTACAGACAGATAAGCCGCCCCTCGTTTATGTAACTTCTTGTCGGATCAAAAGGTCGCTGTATATCGTTGGTTTATTGTTTTGCACTTTATGGTAGACGTAAAGCATTTTTACGGGCGCGTCTAATGAACTATCGCTTCAATCGGTTTGAGTTTGATACATTTGCAAGGTCATAACAAGCTTCATTATAGGTAACCTTCCACTAATAGGTTGCGGCGAGACAGGTGTTCGTGCATTTTGTTGTGTATTTTTGTTAATAACCAACGATCGTCTGAGTGCTAATGAACTTCTAATTAGGCAAATGATTGGCGCAAAATATTGGACAATTATTTGGAAATACAACACGCAGATCATTAAATTGCGGAGTTATATTTTAGCTAGGAAACATACATTAAATTGGGAAGTGATATCCTGTCCTATTGACAAATAAAAACGGAAAGTTTCGAAAAAAAAAACAGAATCAAAAAGCGTCTTTAGCGATGGAAAAACACACATTTGTTCTTGTAGTTTATTAATCGTTCTTCTCCTTCCCCGTTTAAGTTCATTTGCTTAAATTAATATATTTAAATTCGCACACTGTTTCTGTCCTGTTTCTCTGTCTTAGTAGCGTACGTGGCTTACAACCAAGGATGCCAGGCAGGATCCATAAGACATAAGTTGTCCGGATTGGTCGCCACATGTACGAAGGTGCTCATCCGATTCGCTTCACCGCTGTCGATGCGCGAAAGATTGTTCAACCGACCCATGATCGTACCGACGGCTTTGTTCACCGTCGTAATGATCGTTTCCGCATCGATGTCGATCGATGCGTTGTCCTGTTCGGTGACCGTCGCTGTTGTTGTCGTTTGTGTGCCCGTACCGCCAGCTCCCGTCGTGCTGGAAGCAGTCGATGTTGTGGACGAGATTGTGCTGGACGCACCTCCACCACTACCCGACTGATCGACCAGTACCTTTTCGTCGTTGAGTCGCTTCTTGTGGAACCCGATGATTTCATCCTTAAGGATGGCCTTTAGGATTGTGGTCAGCTTGAAGTTGGGCTGTATGAAGCAGCGCGCCGTAGCAACAGCGGACGCCGTCAATGGTCCAGCCACACCGACGGACGAAACGAATTCGACAATGTTGGGCGTTAGACGGAACGGTACGGCTCGGTTCACATCCAGAAAGCCGGTACTGTCGTCCATCTCGAAGCGGAAGTAGGACACATTCATCAAGCCCGAATCCTGATGCAGATAGATCATGTCCGGGTTGAGTCGGGTCAGGCAGAGCGCGTACTCAAGCAGACAGGAAAGCGACAGCTGCAGTGTGAACATTTTCCGGAACTGCCAGTAATCGGTCGCGCACGGGAAGGTCCGCAGGGCCCAATCCTTTAGCAACGTTTTCGGCACCATCTGCGTTTGCGTTTCCTTGAGTATGTCGCGCAAAATGACATGATTTGTGGGCGAACCGCGCGCCTGTATCTTGGCTAGACGATCATAATACCGCGTGATCGGTGCATCGTGCTCAATGTTTAGCTTGGTGCAGCACGTTTTGTACACTTCCAGCAGCGAAATGCTGGCAGGGTTGTCCTCCACCAGCCGCATCTGGGGCGAAACCGCGACGACGCGCGGCACGGTCAGGTACAGGAAGCGGCGTGACGTTTCCTTGCGCTTCACCAGGTAAGAGTTGAGCATACGGAGCAGCTGTAACAGACGCTCTTCGCGGCGTGAATCTGCGATGCCGGTATCGTTCACCACCAGGTACGGATAGATTTTACCATTGGTGCCACGAATATAAAGCCGCCGGGCGGCTGTATTATGCTTCTGCACAATGTCGACCCGTGGCATGAAGCGTGCAATGCGGATGTGATAGTGCGAGTTCTTCGGTAGCAACAGCTCACCGGGCAGCTCCACTTCAGCCGTTTTTTGACTAAAGTTAGACAAAAAGCGACACTTTTCCTCGATGAGGAACGATCTACAAAAGGTGAAAAGAACAAAAAATAACCATTAAACTCGCGATCCGCGAGAAAAACAAAACAACATTACTCACTTCGGCAGCTGTTTCGTTTTGGCTTCGAGAATTTTAATCCACATTTTCAGCTTCATTATTAAATTATGCAGCTTGATGGCACCGGGTTGCGAGAAATCGAAATCGCTCGAAAACTGTCCCTTCATCTTCTGAAACACGGGATCCTGTACGGTTGCCTGGGCACGGCGTGCCAATGATTCGGACGCTGCCGATACGAATGTGGCCGATACGGAGCTGGAGATGTTTTCTGTGTGTGTGTGTGCGGAGACAACATTGTTCATTAATTTTTTCCATTAAATTATCCTGCAGCGAGAACTGCTTTTTTCTTTCTTACCAATTCCAATGCCAAACGTAGAAACGAGCTTCTTGATGAAGTTTAGCGTGTGTTGCGTGATGGTAGCTTCGTTCACCGCTCCACGATTGTCGAACGCGATCGCGTAACATTTCGTTAGACCTTGGCGCAGCTGGCGCAGTACCTCCTCGTACCAGTTCTCCCGGAACCACACCATCTGATCGATGATGCCTTCGAGCGAGCTCAGCACGGTTGGGTGTATGTCCCGCTGCATATGCATAATCTTCGAGCAACGCCACATCGGTGGTGTAGCTCGAATAGGGGTCGTAGTGGCGGCACCTGCCGGGACACCCTGCGCACCGGGAGGAGCAGCAGCCGCTCCCGTAGTAGCACCTGTTGCCGTTCCGGCCGTAGCACCGGTGGTCGATGTAGAGGTAACATCCGACGAAGCTGTCGTGGATCCGGGAGTCGCGTTTGTAGTGCCGGCCGTCGCAGAACCTTCCTTGGAAGCTTTCTGCACGATCGAAGCTTGCTGCTGCTCGTGACTTTTGTATCGTTCACGCTGTTCGATCTTTAGCGTAAGGTAGAGCGTACGGATCGGGAAGTAAACCGCCTGCGGGAACATTCGACCCACTTGACTGAGCAGATTCATGATAACGTTACCCTCATACTGCACCAAACTGCACAGCAGCTGCGGAATCCAGGGTACCCACTGTCCGGGCGGTACGCCAACCGCATACTTGTCCAGCGCATCCAGCAGCGACGATTTATCATCATCGTACGACAGCAACCAGAGCACCTTGGCAAGATACTTGCGCGATTTGCTTTCGATCTGGCTACGGCAGGCGTGCAGGAAGCACGTAACAGCCGAAACACCCAGATGAATCTGGCGATAGTCGCGCGTGAATATATGCTCCAAATAATCGCCCCAGAATGCCCACGCCTTGATGAGTGTGTCGTGCAGCTGCGTTGCCGCACTGAACGCTTTGTTTGCCTCCTCGGAGCGACCGGTTTGGGCCAACAGCAATCCCTTCAGCGCGTAAAACTCGGCCGTCATCTCCTTGGTGAAGTATTCGAGATTGGTCGGTTCGATCACTTCCAGCGCTTCGGAAAGCTCGGTCCGGCTGGTGACGGATGCCATCTGCAGGCAGCACTTAACCTGTTGTCTTATTTTCTGGAATATATAAGCAGACTATTAGAAGAAATAGCTAATATTGCAAACGCTCTAAACGTATCGATACTGAAACCGTACCTGGAAACAATCCACCACCGGCACCGACGGGATGGTGTAGATGCGCGACAGCGAATCCTGACACACGCTGGTGAGATTTTGTTTGCGCGCAATCTTACCGAAGTGGATGATCGTTTGCGCGGACGCGTGCGCACCCAGCATACACTGTGCGTTCGGTTCGTTGTTATGCTCGAGGTGTGACGTGATGATCTGGTAGTGATGCTGCCGCCAGGTAAAGATATCGCTCCAGTGCGACAAATCGTCCGCAATTACCGGTAACCGGTTGCGCCACGTCTTCACGATCGCTTTCATATCGTGCAGCGAGGTGTTGCGATTCTGCAGCAAGCCTTGGTGAATTTGGCTTGCCTCCTGCAGCTCCATGATCTGTTGCGAGGCTTGCAGGATCGGCAGATGGATGTGGGACACGATCGGTGGCAATCGGCGCCACTCGCGCATACAGTAAGCGGAAGCCATTTCAACGTAACGCTCCACCGATACACTACCGCTGGCGTGCTGTGGATCTTCCTGATTCAGAATCGCCAGATACCCGCGATACAGGTTGATCTTGTAGCCGACCTGCTTCGGGCAGGATTGTTCCACCTTTAGCAGCGCTTGCTTCATCAGATTCCAGTCCGGTACGCGCCACGCACTGTCCATGATCAGATACGTATTCTTATCCCGGCACAGCTGCCCAAAGTCCATCAGTATGTCCCACTGGTTTAGCTCCTTGGCGCACCGTATCCAGTGGTTTTCCCACAGCTGCATCTCGCTGTTCATGTCCGTCGGTGTTTGCCCATTGCTTAGATCCTGCTTGAAACGCATCATCGCCGCATCGTAAATGCTTTGCGCTTCCTCAAAATAACCCATCTGTTCGTGCGCGATAGCACGGCTCGTTTCGGCGTACTTTGCGTACTTCTGCCACAACCCAGCCCACAGATCTTCTTCGTGCAGTGCCGAGTACATCTGCGACAGTGGTTCGCGCACGATCGAACAATCGCGCATTCCCTGATCGTCCTGATCTACACAGTCCGGCAGCAAATCTTTCACATTCGCCCAATCATCGGCCAACGATTCCAGCATCAGCGTCATCCGATGCCATAGGTTGTGCGCCCGACCGAGATAGCCCATCAGGTTTGGTGGCATATAGACCGGCGGCTGACACTGGGCCAACGCTTCCACGAACGTGTGCAGCGCACTCGGATTACAGTCGCGCTGAATGATGTGGGCACCGGATGCCAGGAATGGAATGATTTCACGATCAAGCGACTGCTGCTGTATCGGGTCCAGTATTTCCCACAGCTTGGGAAACATGTCTAGCCACACCTTTTCCGCCAGCTGTGTATCCATGTGGCAGAGCTGTGCCGTAGCGACCAGCAGCTGTTCGGTGCGTACCTTTCGATTCGCTTCCATAAACTCCGCCTGCCGGCTGATCAGTTTGGCAAGGGCTGCGTGCCGATTCGCTACCGGTCGCTCACTTTCCTCGTGCCGGGAAATGTTCGAATCGACGCTCATGTCCATATCGAATGCGTCCTCCTTGTCTTCGATCGGATCAAACGAATCGGTTGTATCGTTGTTGATCGTCGTGTAGATGACAAAATTTTTGCGTTCTTCCGGATCGGCAAAGTTAATTACCTGCGAGGGGAAAGATAGACACAAAATCGTGGTGAGTTGCGTTTGGTGACGATCGAGATGTAACAGTACTTACCGACGAAATGCTGGGAAGAAGATGATTCTCCACGCTGTTCTGTATCTGTGTGGTTGTGTTCGCCGTCAGTATTAGCAGCTCGATACACTGTTTGATCCAGTAGTGTTGGCCGATGGAATCCCAAGAGTGTGAGCAGATGATGTACAGAAGGCGATCGTGTAGCCGGCGGCGCATCGAACCATCAAACACCTCGAAGAACTTTGCCCGGATGCGTGGAACCGGACAGCGCAAACCGGCCACGAACGCTGCCTCCAACTTGGAGGTGAGTTCGGTCGCTTTCAGCACCTCATCGCGGTAGATGTAATTTACCAGCTCAAGGAACTGTCCGTTCAGTTCCAAATCGTCCGCGAACCGTTTCTCAACGTACTGCATTAACTTCACGAGCAGAATTGCTTTCTCGCGCAAGGTAGGCGCTTGCTGTACCGTTACCGGTGTGTTTTTGTTGTTCTTCATCCACTCCTCGATGATCTTTACGATTGCTTTGATCACCTTCGAATCGTTGCTCTTTTCGATCAAACCGACCAATATTGCGCCGATAAACATTTTGCGCATTTCCACACTCATCACAACGACGCGGTTCTTTACCAGATCAAGTGACACCACCAACAACTCCAGTGCGATGGAGCTCGTGTTCGCTACGTCACTCATCGAAACACCCGCACCAAGACCTCCAGCACCGGGGCCACCGGCACCAACACCACCCGCTCCACCAGCACCTCCGCCAGCCATTCCACCCGGTCCGGAAGCTCCACCTCCAAGACCACCAATAGCTCCTCCAAATCCGGTCAGATGTTCCTTGGTCAAGCGGTTCAGCAGACGCATAAAAGGCGTGATAAGCCGATCGATGTACCCAGGATTGTTGGAACAGGCTGCCTTCAGCGTCATGAGCATCCCGAACAGTGACGATGGATTTGCTTGCGACGTTTTCTCATACGTCGCCAACCCATCGTAGATCATGCGCGAAATGGTGGTGTAGAGTATTTCGAGCTCGTCACACTTGTGCTGAGCGTCCGTTGGGAAGATTGCCATCAACCGGGAGAGCAGTCCGTGCATGAGCTTTATAACGCGCGTATTCGAGCATGTGACACAGGCGGACAAGCCACGCTGTAATGGTCGTAACGTGTTCAAGATTTGATCCTTCTTTAGAACGCCCAGCAGGAACGTAAGCAATTCCAGTGCCGTACAGATATTGCCGATGCTTGTTGGTTGTATGTCCACGTTTTGCAGTACCTTATCCAACCATACAAGCTTTAGATCGACCGGTGTGTCTGGCTTGAGGGCGAGCTTTAGCAGATTCACACAACGCCGGGCGAGATTGTCACCAGGAGTAACGATACCGGGCGCTCCGGGTGCTACCTCATTAATCTGGCACGCCATGCGGAACAGGAAATTCAAAACCGTATCGAGTTGGGCCCGATCGATCGAACGGTTCACACCGTCCGTTTTTCCACCCGCCACAGCAGCGGACGATGTGCTCGGGGACGGTTGCGGATCCGTATCTCCTACGGCTTGCTTTTTCTTCACACTACCCGTTCCATCGTCATCGATACCGATGGCCGAGCGTTTAACAGCACCGCTTGTTTGCTGCTTGTTCGTACCATCGGCCTGGGCCGTTCCGTCCGATCCGCCAGCGGCACCCAGTTCGGTCGCCTCATCGCCACCGGTTACGTTGGTTCCTTCGCTACCGCCAGCCGCTGCTGCTGCCGCAGCCGCCTCTTCCGCTTCGTCCTTTACCCGCTGCATTTCCCACTTGATCACAACCTCTGCCAGTTCGATCGATAGTTTGCGATACTCGGTGGATGTGTTGGTTACCGTGCCGAGCCGCTGCATCGAGTTAATCATCTGCTGTACGAGCTGATGCCTTACCGGATAGTACACCTTATAGTGACGCACAATCAGCTGGAGGATGTGGAAAAGCTGCTGCATCGAGTGTCCTTCCTCAACGATTATCTTCTTTGTCCAGTGGGTTAGCATCGTGTTACCATCTTCCATGCGCAAAGGCATTGCCGGTGTTAGTACCTCGAGCGCCTGCTGTACGACACGTCTCGCCTCGACCGCATGAGCTTTGAGCAGTGAATGGAATACTACCACAGAGAGACAAATAATTGTGTGTGTAAATTATACATTCCGATGTTCAGCAATAATATACAACAAATATATTTACCTTGAAGTACGATACGCTTATGAATCGCAAGCCGCGCAATGATGTGACTGAGCAGCAGATGTCCATGATACCGAGCGGACGGATCAACACAATTCCTCGGCAAGAGACAGGGCCACGCGAATGTCATCAAACGCCGCAACTTATTCCCTTCGCGCTTGTTATTCGCATCACCATCATGTATATGCGGCGATGCTTTCTCCACCAGCAAACTGGCAAACTGCAGCAAAGCAATACGCACACAATCCTCATTGGCGAACGGTTTGTCCGGATCGATCACCTTGTTTATGAACACCGACACTACGTTGCTGTCATCTTCCTGGTATGGCGCGGGCGGTGCACCGACCAACTTGTTTCCTTCGCCCTTCTCAAAGCTTAGCGCAAAGCTTGGTATGATAATCATCATCAGTATCTTCGCCTTCAGATCTTGTGCCAATTCCTGCGTGTTAAATATTTCAACGAACTGAAAAAAGGCCTTTCGTTTCCACTCTACGGTATAGCTTTGGCAGACGGTATTTTGTAGGAAATCGCGCATAAACTGGAAATCGGGCACAAAGCGTAGACAGAGTGCACGCAACAGCTGAAATAGCAGCAAAATCTCGTTCGTGTTGTATGAAAAGTATTCAATCAGGATTTTGGCGATCAGATGCCATAGATCGCAAACAACCGACACTTGGCAGGTCTGTGAAAGAAAGCAAGAATAACAGTTAATTGAAAGTCTTTTTGTTAACACTATCCCGCTCAAACTTACTTTATAGAGATCGTTCTTCCATATGCTTTTGAGCACGGTAATAATTTCCACCTGACTCGTAATCCACGGACCATCGAATTCTACCAGCGTATGAATAATTAGCACTGCTTGATGTTGCGTTTCGTACCGTTCCTCAAATGGTTTCGATGCTGTGGATGATTCCGAGTTAAGTACAATAAGCTGCGTCAGGCGGGCTCCCTTCAACTGCGCCGCATTACGGAACGGTGCACCATCCTTGTGGCGCAACAGGAAGATCGTGAATCGATTCCACTGTGCATCTTTCATGACCGCATCAGTTAGCAGCAATTCAATCGTTTCCTTCGGATAGCGCAACAGGAATTTGACCAGCGCTGGACGATACGGGGACGATGGTTCAACCTGCGACAGAAAGAAAGAATGATCTGATTAAGCTTGAACTGTGGACATTCGGCATCTAGCTCACCATCAAACTCTTCTCCGCTTGCAGTATTAGTTTGCACAGGCTTTCAATGAATTTGGGCGATGCGGCCGGAATTTGCTGGAAGATACCGAGTATGGTAACGATCTTCTTTTCCATCTCGCTGGTCTTTGAGGTCGACAAAAAGTTGCCCTGGTTGGTGGTAATCGTCACCTCCAGCATCTTGCGCAATATCTGTAGCAGTGAATCGCACAGCTTCTCGTTAAACATGGCCGGGAATAGCTGCGTCAGGTAGGACAATCGCCGTGTTCCACTTAGCGTGAGATTTCGATAATCCCCGAGCATTAGCAGCAGCGGTCGTATAACCGTGTGGATCTGATGGTAGAGATAAAGAAAGAATTAAAATCGAACAAAATAAGCGATCAGCGCTTCTTACCGTTTCCTTGCTGACATTACAACCCTGTAAGAAATTTTTCATACAATGAAAAGCGGCCTCCTGTAGCTCGGCATTATTTTTCTCCAATCCCTTGAACAGGATGGCAAATATTTTCTCCCTGCAACCGTTCGGTATGTAGTGGCAGGCGGCTAACGCATTTAGGGCGCTTTTGCGCAACGGTACAAGGTTTGTGACCGTCTTGTAACATTCCAGCTTGTTCAGCGTTGCATCCTCTGCGTCCGAGAGCGTCAATACTTCGTGGTAGAACACTTTGTGCGTCAAAACGTTGAGATCTAGCGAGGGAAGGAGTTAATAAGTAATTGTAATTCTTCCTCATAACATCACGCTCGTGTTTAATTAAGCATTCTTACCGATAGTGAATAGTCGTGGTTCAAGTGTCGTACAGAATGTGTTACCATCCATCAAACCAATCTGGGCGCTTGCCGGTTGATGGCGAAGCAGGTGTTTCTTGGGCGGTATCATGTCTACCAACACCTCCCTGTGCGGATCCATCACCTCCGTTACCGTTTTTTCCTGCAGCTCTGCAATCAATCGCAAGGACGACATGGCCTGTAAAGGAAGGAAACGACAGTATTAAGTATCAATTTAAATTTCCACATTGCTTGTGCATTACCGTTTCACGGACGAGTGTGTGTGGGCTTGTTACTTGCCGCACTAGCTCATGGATGACATCGTGCATTGCTTTCTTCTGCGTTGCCAGCAATTCCTCGTTCTTGCAGTCCTTCTCAAGCGGTGTCATGCAGATGCGCAACATCTTCTCCAGGAACGTACGCGCCATGTCGATTGCACCGCTTGAAACTTCCCCGGTAAGATCCATGATGATAAACATGAACGCCTTCAGGAACACGAACGTATGCTGATAGAGCCATCGCATCGCCATGTTCTGGTAGAGGAACTTGAGCGCAATACAACCACCCATTTTGGAGTACCAGGGACGCTCGTAGCAGAGGGCCGCCATCTTCTCACCGAGATAGTTCATCAGTGGCAAGCGACAGGCACGCTCCTTCGAGCCCATGATATTGGTTGCCGTTTCAAGGATAAGCACCATCGCCAGATTGCCCGGCTTGCATAGTTCCTTCTCCTCGTGACCCATTATGTCAGCCAGTGCATCGATCAGTACGAGCGGATCCATACTAACGTTATACCACTGGAAGTGTTTGAGCAGCGGAAATGGACCGGCCTGCTGTGCGATCGCCACCATCGTGTAGTGTCGCACGACGGCAACCATCGTGGGCAGAACGGAACCGCGCAGCTCTTTGGTAGCCGCCGCCACAAACATTCCCGTCAGTGCCGTCTGATGCGTCAAACGCGCCCGCTTATCCGGTGCAATATAGTTGCCCACGTTCAATGAGCACTGAATGTTGTTTTCTGTGAAGCTCGGATGCATGAACAGCTTCTGCAGCGTGTGCTTATCATCATCGAGCGTGATTGAAGCTGCCAAATAGCATCGGATCACTTCCCAACTTTGGCGCCAGTAGAATGGATCCGTTGTGCTGCACTTTAGCGCGTTAAATGCGGTCTCGATAACTTTATCCACGGCAAAGTTGATTGGATTGCGATGATCTTGGAAGTAGGCAACCACCGCCGGAAGGGCCTGATCATTTTCTTGATACTTGAGCTTTTGTGGTTCGATCATCATCTTGCGATTGCCTCCACCGAATTTACCCAGCACACGGAACGCAACAATCGCCGCACTGTCCTGGTTGCGCAATGTGCGCCAAAGTGCCTGCATCAAATCTGCCCGTACCGGTTGGATGTGATCGTACAGGAAGTCGGGCTGTAAATTGTCGACGCAAAGCTCTAAGGTCCGCAAGCCCTACGAAAGGAACAATAGTAGAAAGAAATAGAGAATTCGTATTTTGTTCTTTTGCGGAAGGGATTTTTGTCTTACCTGGCTGATGAGAGTGTGCGATCCATTCAATGCCGAAACGAGTGGATCCATCAGCATTGGTAGATATGGTAGCAGGGACGATAAACGCACCGGTACCGTGAGACATAGTTCCACGAAGAGATCTTTCATGTGCTGCTTGTGGAAACCGCTTTGAAGTCGGTTCAACCCTTCGAGCAGATTCGGCAGCAGCGGTAAAAACTCCTGGTACAGCAGATCGTGCGATCCTCCACCGATCGAACGGAAAAGTGCGCGCAGTAAGAGGAAATAGTTGTACGGTTCCTTCGCAGTCATTGCCAGTTCCATCGAGCGGTTCACGATGTTGTGCAGATGCGGACGAAGCATGTGTTCGTTTTCCGCCGCAAACAGACTAACACTTCCAAACACCAGCTTAAACAGCCGTAGATAAAGATTCGACCGCTCGATGTTCGATCCCATTTCGTCCATACGCTCAAGCAGATACTCCACCAGTACCGTCGCGAACAGTGGCGACGTTTTCGGGTTGGCTAGGAAGGAGTTTGCTATAACCTGTAGTGTGGTGTTTTTGTACAATCGATCTACCATAAAATCGATGGTGGCGGTGAAAATTTCCTGAAAGTTCTGCGGATCCATTGTGAGGAACTGGAAATATTGTGGGATAATAATTAAGTTATAATTTCATAGCGCCAAATAATGGAAGAATTAAAGCGTTTCCTGAATCAAAAATAGTTTTCCATTTGTTTAATTAATCTGAAAAAAATCACGAATTAAATATTTAACAGATACTCACCACTCCACTAAAATGTTCCAACACTTCCTTCTCCTCCTTGGTACGGGGCATTTGTAAGGTTTGTTTCTGCACCGGGATGGACTGTGTGACGCCCATTCCGGCAGCCGGAATGTTTATCGTATAGATGTCCAACGCTTCCAGTGCCCAGTGGAACAAATCGATAAAAATGAGTATTTCGCTTGGATTGAATATTTTGGTCGAACTCTGATACTCGTTAGCGTTGACCGATTTCGGCGATGGACAGTTCCATGTAACCGCTTTTACACCGCAAACAAGTGTTTTGATTAAGCTGCGATACTCCGACACATTTAGCGTGGTTGGAACGGGCAACCCTATACAGGTTGCTTTCTGTCCTGAGGCATCCGTACCATCGGCGCACCCACCGAGCAAATCTCTAGCTGAGCTCTCGGTCTGACCTGGGAGTGTGCCTGCCATTTCTGATGGTTTCTGTTTCCTGCGAAAGCAAAACCAAATAAGCGAAGGATAAGAAGTTGCGAAAAACAGACACAAAAGGATACATACCACTTTTGCATCAGCTGTGGCAATTGCACTTTGGAAATGGTTTGAAATTTTATCGTAAAGATGCGCAGCATTGTGATTAGCAAATCACGGGCAACTACTGGTTCGACTTCGCTCTTCAACCGAATACAATCGACCAAATTCAGCAACAGCTTGCAGGACATCGTTTGTATGCTCGTGGGTAACGATTCGTCGTGTATATTCTTGGCAAATAGATGAACTGCTTTGGACAGGGCCTGCAAGCTTAGCTGCTGTCGAATATGGTGCACCAAATCTGCTAGCGTGGAGTAAGCAAGCGGCCTTAGATTTTCATGCGTTGTCCAACCCTTTCCGAGCAGCACATCGTCATCGAACAGCTTCTCGATCATCGGAACGAAGTCTGCCAACAAGAGCAAATAATATCGTTAAAAAAAGTCGAACAAACCATACCTAAAAGGGGAAACAAACGTACGATTTCGGAATTCCGTCTGCAGGATATGACGCGAGGCAACTAGCAGTTCCTTGCGCGAACTGGCCACCTCCTTCGGGCAGCTTTCTAGTAAATTTATCATTCCCTTCACCATCGTTGA
>STHD01005421.1:0-22128 GCA_016170015.1 Anopheles longipalpis | reverse complement strand
GTGAAAGTTACGTAAATTTTTCTTCTCGTAACGAAAAATCCCCTGTCGGGCTTTTGGGGCTCAGGTCAATAGAAAATTATTGTGATTCACCACAAACAGTGGCTTGCTGTTAAAAATGATGATCACCACCAGGCCCTTGGAAGGCCGTTAGTACTTCTCTTGGGAAACTGTCACTTGATTGGATCGCTTACCAATACACCTGGGGAGTTCGTAACGATACTGGCGGAACTCGAACCGTGAACCAACAAAAAAAAGTCCTCAAACTTAATCGTGACAGCGCACTCGTGCAAAAGATAAAATGGCAAGGATTTGTTCTAGCTTGTACGAAACAAGTAGGCGAACAAAATTGAGGGTGGAAAACTCTTTTTTTTTGCAGAAATTCTTTTCCCAAGATATCGTCACTTCGTGTGGTCTCGTACCACTTGATTGAACTTATGGGAAAAGATCAAAAAGTTTACCCAAACACCCGTTTGATCCTTGCGTAAATCCTACTTCCCTGCGTTGTGGTGGCGCTGTTGTTCGACAGCAAATGAGGGAAAGTCGCTTACTTTGCACGATTGTTTGCAACGTCACGTCATCGCAAACAACGTTAAGCAGCAGTAGCGAGCTTTGGTTGGCACTTCCCACGAGAACGGTTCTTGGGGGCGGGACGGCAAGATCTCTATACTATAGGTCAGGATTTGTGGTTAAGCACGCGAAACGCTCAACGCGCTCACCTGGATGAACGACAGAGCTTATGAAGAAGGCCGACAGAGCACCGAAATTGCACTCCCTCGTGGCATCGGCAGAAGAACGTGTGTGGATTCAATATTGAATGCGCTAACCTTATCATCGTCAGTGTCAGATTTTGGTAATTTTGGCGTTTAAATTCTCAGCATGGAGCATCCACTAATACCACGAAAAACATTGGCTATAATTTTAAGAATACCCACTATTAGGAGGATTTTTCCAGTTCTCAGCATTGGTAGCACAAGTTGACAAAAGCAATAAAAGAGCACCAAAGGTAAACTTTGTTCAACAGCGCACATACAAGTGAAATAAATGTCCATTGCAATGATCGTGACCTTAGGAAAAAAAATGGAAATTTTTGGTATAACCACAAAGATACGATTCTGTATCAATCGAGCAAATACATTTATTGCGCAAATATTGCTCCGCTCCATGGTTCTTCAGAGGATAACGAATGCCCCACACAAGAAGCGCACTTCGATTTGTGTTATTCTTCTTCAAACACTTTTTCAGAGAAAGAAGAGGTCTTTGCTTGTTATATGTTACAAAGTGATAGCAAAAAGGAACTCAGGGTTACCAAGAAAAATAGCAAACTTTACCACAACCGTTTGATTTTCCAGTACTAAACATGAATTTCCCTTAAAGCACGTGCCGTTCGTAGATATTTTCTTTTTTTCGGGAAAACCATGCAATCGGAGTATGCATGTGTGTGTTTAAGAAGTTATTTTCCATTGAGCTGAAGATTTTATCAATACAGAATGGAATACCCACAAAGCCATTATTTTTGTTCCTTGCGAGTCTTACTAAGATTCGATCTTAGTCCGAATCTTACTAAGATTCAATCTTATCAAAATTTAATATTTTGCTTTAAACACTTCTCGAAACATTAATATATTTCACTTGACTGTTACGAGTCCCTACCGCAGATCAGACATCACATCCAGTGTTTGAACTTTCATCAACAAAATTGATGAACTCTACGTTTCGGTAAACGAGAGCTGCAATTTAGCCTCCAGTACTAAGCCCATCCTTGACAAGCGGTTGAAGTTTGTGTTATTACAGTTGAAACAATATTTTCATTGCTCTGTTCAAACTCCCTTCCTCCGTACTACTCGATTACTCTCAGTTTGTTCGGCCAATTTCTCCAATGAAAAACTATCACACTGGCACCACCCCCAGACTGGACCAGACGTGAAGGGGGTGTATATTGAACCTGGAAAAGGGTCGGTGGTTTGAGTAGGTCGCAAGTGCCTGCGAAGTACATTTGTATTTGATCGATTCGAAGGCGACATGAACAACATGCTCACGGAATGAGCCCAGTGTTATTCTTTCTAGTTCGTCTGCTGTACAGCAAATGACTTGTGCACAGTTATAGAGCTTCCGGCTTTCGACTCCTGCAGCGCTTCAACCGACTAGAAAGAGCAACTTTATGAGGGAGAATTGAAACTTCATCTGAGTACTGTCATTGGCATAAAAGTTGTTTTGCAAACCAATAAGCCAGATTAGTATTCTGAACCACTACAGTTTCCTTACTTGCCATAGTCGATTGGATCTCTCAATAAAACTTACCTGCAAATACAAGAAAATACAAACAATAAGATTATTAGATAAATTTTGATGTGAAAAAGATTGCAAAATGTTCAAAATTAGTAATTAAAAAATATAAAATGAAGAAACATAAACTTTATCGAAAAAAGAAACAGAAACAGAAACAAAAACATCGAAATGGGAAAAGAACACAATAAAAGAAAACAGTGAAGTTGAACATGTAAACCAATGCTCCCAAAAGTCAGGCGTCGATTTTGTGAATAATTCCACAAGAAAATAAAAAGAAAGTGGAAAAGAAATTTATTAAAAATTTAATAACAGATAAATAACTTCACGATTTAGCAAATTGAAGAAAACACAAAGGTTAAAACACAAATCAAACACCGAAAGCACGTGCGTCAATTACACGGTACACTGACGGTGCCGCGCTGCCGACAGAAATCAAACTTAGGCACACATGCCGCCGGGGAAAGAAAATAAGCAATATTTAACGTGTGCGCTACCGAAAGCATCCAACCGTGTACTTGGAATATATTCATTCAACCTCCCGCCGCGGAGGGGGTCACATCGATCTTTTGCCGAGAGATTTTGTCTTGCAAAGAAATATTATTAAGTACCAACTGTTTCCGCATTTTTTCCGATCCTGTTTGGTGCTTCCGTCGGGAGTTCCTAGTATTTACCAAACACCGTCATCATCATTATCATCATCAACATCCACAATGGACAGTGAATTATTTTCACTCCCTCCGCATCTCTCAAATGTGGGTTGTATGGTAGGCTAGAACGGTAAACTTTTTGCTAGCCAACCATCACCATCAGCAGCTTCATTTACACTGTGTGCCATTTGCTTGGCCGTTACTAGTTACTGGGCAAAAGTTTTTTCCCCTACCGAAAAAACCAAATACCAAAAAAGGTCAGTCTAGTAATATTGATACGTCCCCCTCGGCTAGTAGGTGCGAGAGGTGAGGAAGGAAATGAAATCTTGAGCAAAAAAGTTTCTGCCCGAGTTAAAAAGTTTTGCTTTCCTTCGAAAACACATTGGCGATCGATAAAGATACATCTTCGGTTGGGTTTGTCGACGTGGATGAGAAGATTTGATATGGAAGCTCGTAAAATTAGAAAGAGAGCTGTTTAGTGCTCTTTTTGTTCTTCAGCAATTCGTTAGACGAAACCGGGCGCCATCAGCCATCCATGTTAAAAGATAAGAGACGAACAGACCAATTTGAAGGATTTGCTATCGGCACCAATGTTGAGGGCATCGTTCGGAAGCATTTGTAAACTAATTGTAAATTTTGAAGAAAAAGTTTCTCGACTTCCTGTCGTCGATGCCGATCAAAAGGCAAAAGTTTCTGCACTAAGATGAAGAATATTTGACGATTTAAAGAAACAAGACAACGTTGGAAAGGGTAGGGTAAAACTGTATTGATCTTTACAACTTCGGTTAATATCGTAAAGTCTTCTAATTCGAAATAAGGTGATGTACACTTGGCAGCAATCGGTAGTAATTATGTCAAATTGACAATTAAGATCATCGATTCAAAGCATGAATGTGTTTAACTAATCAATTTAGAAAACCGCGTCAGCAATCTTTCTTTTCCCAGGTCAAAGCAAAACAAAACGAAACACCATGAGAAACAAATGAGTTATGACTTTCTTCGCAAAAAAAAACAAAATTATGCTAAGTAAATGTGAAACCATAACAAGATAAATGGTGCTTGCTGCAGAAGCTGTATAAACAGCATCCATTAAGCGAACCCCTCGCAGTAATTAAGTTTGTGATGCTGAGTGCCCACTGGACGGCAAAACACGGTGACACCGAAATGGTTAACAGTTTTGTATTCTAATTTTTCAAACCAAAAAGGATCACAAAAATGAGCTCTAAGGGAGGGGGTAGAGGGAAAACCAAAAAAAAAGCTTACAGTAATCCTTGCGATGAGTATCATCTGTCATGGTGGACAGAAACAAAAAACAAAACAAAAAACCGCCAGCAGGCAGCAGAACATTATTTGGCATTCGCGTCAACATCATGAAATGACGGATTAGCATCGGCCCTGTCAAGGACTCTTTGACGTTGGGGTTCTGAAGACGGATGAATTTTTGGTGGCACTAAGCTAGATTAGTGAGCCAGACGAGCAAAGGAGACGGACAGCTGGAAGAGGAACCGGAGGGACAACGCATTGGGAGAAAATTGAATTTTTCATCCGCACAGTGCACAATTTGTCACGGAGTGGGAAAATTTTATGTAGAATTAACAAAAAAAAAACAGCATAAAAGAAATTGATATCATGAAGGGGTTGTAAGGAAGACAAAACGATGGTTCAAAGCTGGAAAGAAAAATATAAACGCACTTAACGCTTGCATAATCAATTGTCTTAAGTGGTTTCATTAATTATTGTGGGTATTTTTTTTTGGTATTTTCATATCTTTTTTCTTTCGCTTGCTTAATTTTTTCTTTAAACTGGACGAGATGTTTTTTGAGTTGGTTTAATAGTCATAAAATTTTAATTCAAATATTTCGATTGATTCTATTTTTTTCTTTAATTTAATTCTACCACCAACTACCAACGAAGACCTTTCGCTGCCCAATAATTAATAGAAATAGACATGAAATATGCTGACAGTACCTAATGATTACCTACGGCACAATATTATTCTATCGGCACCTCGTACATAATGCCGTGCAGTTTCTAAAATCAACAGGATGCAATATTTCTAACGTTTACGGGGGAAAAAATTCTTTCCCTTCACACGTTCCACATCCTTCCTCCATTGGTCCAGAGAAGTGTAGTAATCGCTTGTGTGTATACATATTTGCACACGAAACTATCTCCGGGCGACCTACAGCGAAGATCACATAGTTTACGCTTCTAACCCGAGGAGGAACTGTTTCACGGTGGGCAAGAAGATGTAAAATCATGCAACTTCTAATACACACACACGAGGTAACAATTTTCTAAACACAGCAGCATACCGTTGCGAATTTTCCAAACTGCTTGCAACAGTGTCGGTAACCCCCAGCGCTGTTGTCGTGCCACAGGTTCACCGACCAGAACCATAACGACGTTCGTGCGAGCAAGAAGATTTTCATCGTTATTTATGATCGTAATAATTTCTCCCCACATGTGGACCAGCTCTCTTCGTCGGTTCTCTCCCACTCCCCTTCTCACCCTTTTTGGCAGTAAGGAGAGTGAGAAGGGCGGAAAGAATGAAAAGAAAATGTTACACGGAAACACGCACCGCTGCAGGTATTTGGCGTCGCTGCACATTTTTGTACTTGATCTTTTGCACGTTGTTGAGCAATTTTTTTTTTCTCCTCTAATAGAAATATGGAATACCAGAATGCATATGGTACAAGATGTTTGCACTAAAGGAATTCATCGACATCATATGGTGCTGGCACAAGGTATGTGGTTTATTCGACCGATTGAAGGTGAGAGTAGTGTGGTTCTTCTTTGGTGAACCATTTCCATACCACGTTGGAGATGATGGTAAAACAGTAGTGATGGGCGGATCGACCTGAACATACCGGGTGGGAACCATCCATAAGCGACCCGTAGATACAAGTAGGTTCAGCAGGTTTTTATTCCCATAATTATAGAGATTTTGGACCTTATGGCCTCTTTCATCTCTTTAGGTTCAGCAGGTGTAACGATTCCGGTAACTACAAGCTACTAGTTATGGGCGCTCCGCAGTGCACCCACGCCGTCGGAGCCGGTTCCAAAACATTTTGAAGCCGGCCGAAACCGGCTCCGGCTGTAGAGCCGTTTTTCCCATCACTACAAGCTACCGTAAGAGACTCCGACTCGTGGTTGCATCAAGTTCGGATCGGACTCGGATCGAATAGATTCAGTAGGTTCCAGGATTCCGGTAGGTGTAAGCTACCATAAGCGACTCCAACCCGCCGGCGCCACTAGTTCCGGTCGGAACTATTGGTGCAAGTTACCATAAGCGACTCCAACCTGTGGGTGCAGAGAGTTTGGGTCGGACTCGGGTCGAATTAAGTTCAGTAGCTCCGGTAGATGCAAGCTACTATGAGCGACTCCGACCCGTGGGTGCATCAAGTTCGGATCGGACTCGGATCGAATAGATTCAGTAGGTCCAGTAGGTTCTAGGATTCCGGTAGGTGCAAGCTACCATAAGCGACTCCAACCCGCCGGCGCAACTAGTTCCGGTCGGAACTATTGGTGCAAGTTACCATAAGCGACTCCAACCTGTGGGTGCAGAGAGTTCGGGTCGGACTCGGGTCGAATTAAGTTCAGTAGCTCCGGTAGATGCAAGCTACTATGAGCGACTCCGACCCGTGGGTGCAGCGAGTTCGGATCAGAGTCGGGTTGAACTAAGTTCAGTAGGTCCAGTATGTGCAACGACTCCAGTAGGTGCAAGCTACCATAAGCGACTCCGACCCGTGGGGGCAACGAGTTCGGGTCGGAACTACTGAACTGAAGTGGATGAAACGGTGCAACTCTGACCCGCGAGTGCAGCCAGTTCGGATCGGACTCCGGTCAAAGTAGGTTCAGTAACTCCAGTAGGTGCAAGCTACCATAAGCGACTCCGACCCGTGGGTGCAACGGGTTCGAGTCGGAACTACTGAACCTACTTACATGTACGGGTCGGCCGACACCCGCTGCACCCACAGGTCGAAGTCGATTCCAATGACCCATCACTACAACACAGGGTACAAAACGTTTCTATACGTATGAAAAAAATAAGCGAATGCAGAAAGAAGAATTTGTTGAGAGACGTATACGCAAGCTCCATCGTCGCTACTTCTGGGTGCGTAATTATTTTTCACCACCACAAACGTGAAAGCCTTTTTGCGGGCACAAATATTCCTTTAGACTACCGTTCGTCAGTGACTTAGTTATCAGTCAGCCAGGGGGATTCCTCCATCGTTTGAAGAAGCCTCCATTTCAGGCGCGTAAATTACACCAAATGATCGCACGCGACACAGTGAACCATCGTAATTTCACCTTTTGACTGTTCACTCCTTCACGTTTCAGCTGGGCTGTTTCGTTATGAACACGTTGAACACTGAAACCACTGGGTATATATGGTGGTGGTTCAATGAATCACGACCATTGGCAGAAGTGCGCTACGCCACACTATTATTGCCTCAGAACATCCGGACGACCGTCGGGAACCAGGTACTTAGATCGTCCGCCCAGGACAGTAGGACAGTGTCGAAGCTTTTGTGGGTCGGTGAGGCACACGCCAAAAGGTGAAATTGGCTTTGACCTCATGGTGATGTTGTTACTATACTAATGGGTAGAAAGAAGCTCAAAACGTTCCATACTGAAAAGGTGCGTTGATGCAGGAAAGGGTGGAAAACCCATTTCGTTCCTCGTTTTGTTCGTACACTCATTAAGTGTGGTGGTTTCTCCAGATACCGGCGTACATATAGGTCAGATGCAACAGGAATGCAACAGGAAAGAGCAGCATTCAGCCAGTTGTAAGGAAAATGTTCTTTATTTATGGCTTCATTTACAAACGACTGTGGTCTATTTGCATCCGTGCGCTTAATGAGAGCGGCTTGGCATCTAAATTCTTATCTATTTTTCAAAGAAATCTTAGAAAAAAAACTTATTATGAATAAGATCTGTACTCAAAATATGATATAAAGATATTTGAATTTCATTTTAGGTAGTAATTCCACTTTGCACAAAAAAAATTATTTGAACTTAATGTTAAGTAGTTTATCGTCTAATGCGTATTATATTGTCGCCTTGTAGCTGACACATTGCTACAACAAATTGGTTGCACGGCTACGAATAATTCCATAGGATTCAATATTAAACCTATCCATTTAACAAACATTCGTTCGCACGATGTGCATGTTTAGCTAGCGAAGCGACATAAGCATTATGTACCTTCCACTCTTAAGGCACTTCACCGAAGCGTATCTCCCTGATGCCACTCAGTGTCCTTAGCTGCCTTGCACTGCAGCTTAGAACAACGGCATAGAAATTGGATCTATAATAACCGCCACACAGACGCACACTGTCCACAAGTAGTGCGGCACCGTCGCTCGTTGGAGAGTGTCGTACGATGGCACAACAGACAACAGTGTTTCCTGACAACAACGTGACGTTGGCTCTGTTTTAATGCATCTCGCAGCAGGCTGGATCTCGAAACAAAAAAATCCTAGCTATACGTTGTTTATTCTACGACGAGTCCCTACTGCGAGGACGTACAGTTGAACGCGATTCACCCATAAAGCGGTATCGTCAGCTGCAAACTGTTATTATAATCGTATCCTGACTTGTTATCTCGGTCGCAACGTGAACCATTTTGGTCCGCTCGCAGCTCGGTTCGATAGCTGCCAACATGGGCGTTTATTGCGTATAACGAGGTACCCAGCGGATCGAATGGTAAATATTGGTACGGTGGTGGTCCACACTTTAAAAAAGTGTACGCCCGCCAATCGGTGACCGTTAATGAAATGCATTTTGTGCACGATTTCACACTGATTTTGCCGACTGGCAGAGGGTGACGTGATTGATCTGTACGAGCTGGAATCCTTTCCAAAATACACCTCTCCTCGCCGGGTGGGTTGGATTTCGTTTGATGTGAAGCAGGACAGCATGACTGCATCAATCTACAATATGGTAAATTAATTGTAAAAAAATTAAAATTGTTTTCACTCACCCTTACATGCTAAAAGTTTATTTAATTTTATTTTCAATTAGTCGAGTCGAAACAAAACGAAGCTACGCTACGCTTTAACAAAATTCTTTTACCGTTTCATCATGTTCCGAAACGTTCGCTAGGTGAGCAAACGGATGGTTTATTTTAGTACAAGATCCAATCAGCTCGGTTTGATCGGTCAGATTCGATAATGCGCACCATAGCTCGGTCGCTTTATACTCCGGGCATCACCGTTTAACACTGAGCACGGTTTGGCAGGAGTTGGGCCCTGCCGTTGGCAATGGGACAACCAACCGGCATACCCATCATCATTAACGTTGGCGCAGTTGGTCGGCAATTAGTGACGCGCACGATGGACGACTAAATTATCTTCCGGGGCGGCTGTCTTCGATCAACAGAAGCCGATAAGAAAATGGTGCAGCAGCGGGCCAGCATTGGCTCGTTTTTTTTTCATCGCGATTAATTGCTTTAGCAAAAGTGGACCGGGGTCTTTACGCAGTTCGTTCGTTTGCTCATCCTTGAGTAGCTTACGTAAAATCTAACATCTAACTAGATGAAATTCTTATTCTCTTCAACACCGAAACGGTTTTCCAGCGGCTGGGAAAATGGGAAGATGGTAGGAAAAATCTTTACCGAACCTGAAACAATCAAGTGACAAAAGATTGTGCGTTAGCGTTTTTTTTTTGTCTGTCGGTGTGTTTTGACAATGTGACTCTGTTGATGACAGTACCAGATCATCATCCAGAAGTCCGTGGCCTTCAGGCTAAGCAGCAGATTGCTAAGCAATGTTATGTAAAAGCACGATTTGGTATCATCCCTGTTTCGGTGAACGGTGTACAAACATTTAAGGATTTCATTTCGATAGGTGGTGTGTGTGTCTTACTTCTTTTTTCTTCCCTTAACTCCATTTTTCAAACGCTGTCACGCCAAAATCAGTGTTGTAAAGCTGATGGCGGTTTTAAATGTCAAGCCGAAAATGCACTATTTGTCGCACGCTCTGGTTGCATGCCGTTTGTGGCGGATGTCTGGGCAAACCGTTTTGCAGCCGTCTACTTTCGGATGCATCGCCGTCCCAATCGCTATTCCGTACATTCCGGTAAATCCCCGAAGATGTGTGAGAACGACATGGTCTGTCTTTGACGGTGGGATTTCTTTCTTTTTCCCCACCGTGTTTGGCGAAACCCAGACGCAACAAAACGAACGTCATCAAAATAGGTAGATACACGGTCGACCGCGCGGAGGTGACACTGACAGAAGAAATGTTTGCTCGACAGCTGCACTTTTCACAAACAGGCACAGCAAGGCGTTTTTTTTGGCCTCCGTATAATACATCCGTCTGTCTGGCAGAGAAAGAGCAAAGCAGTTTGTATCGTATTTGACGTCAAAAAAGAAACTTATTTGAATTCTCACATTTTTCTTTTATGCCATGGGAAACGTATAGCAAAAATAAAAGGGAAAATAGTTTCGAGAATTTGATATTCCTAACATTATTTATTTTTAAAGTTTATCTTCTTAAAACACAAAAAGCATAACATTAAACTAAAGTTGCAAAAATCATTTTACAGTACCATGTGGTAATGCATTATTACTAACGTACAAACCAACCGGCTACTCTACACCAACGGTGATGACTCGACGTCACAACAGTGGTGGAATTGAATTTGTTAAATATATTTGACCTCAAGTTCAATTGAGTTGTTGTGAGCCAGACAACACTGGTCCAACGTCAGACTGATGATGATGATCGTGAGCGGCCAAAGCTGCTTTGCTGTGCAAAACAGAACAGTGTTGGAAAGCTCGTTAGTTACAGTTCATTGACATATGCAACAAATTATGTTTATAGACAAAACATAGTACAGCAAATATTTTATGTCCGAAAACTGCTCCAAATTGCCTTTTAATATTGATAATTAAATGTTAACAAATCAGATTAGGAAATTTTCAGAAAGATCAAAAATAAATTGGACAAACAAGCACATCATGATGATGGTGATTTTAATTCTCCAATAATCCTCTGTATATTATGAAATTTCCAGCAAATTTTGCACCAACTTGTAGCCACATGTATAATGAAATTCGTCAGTCCGAAGCAGGTTTGCAAAAAACATTCCACCAGACAACATCATGATGCAATAGCTTTAGACCACCGACTGTAAATGACAAGCCTATTAGAAGTGACATTTGACCCCGGAATGCATTGCAAGGTTGACGGATGTGTGTTTATGTGGAAGTAGAAGAGGAACCACATGAAACCAAAGAGCCCACTGGTACGTGAAGGCTAATTAAATGGGACATCTGTCGGATCAAATTTATCGATTGGCAATAGCCTCCCCATGTGTCTGATGTGGTAGGTTATATAAAAAACTTCATCCAGCTTATACAAACAGTACGGTAATCGCTTTATAACTATGTTGTAGTATCAAACGAATTTAAAATACTGGAAATGGTGCAGATACTTAAACACTTATACAACAATAATAATATATTTTCTTGATTTTAGTACTCAGAACTATGAAGAATTGAACTCACGTATGTAAACACAGTTTTCAGACCTACCCGGACGCATATTCTTGCCGCCCATGCGTGTAAAGGATGATTAATCAAATTTCTCAAATCATATGTCAGACCCATTTCGCCAGACCCTTTTACGCCACCCGTTTGGCTTTTGCATCTCGATAATGAAAGCAACATCTGCCAGGTTTGTGTCGAATTTCTAGCACTGTAAGCCAAAGACCCGGACATTCCACTCATAGTTTGGTCACTGCTAATACCAAAAAGAACCCGAAAAATCCAACCATCCCAGTGTCATTGCAGCATGTCGAAGTTATCATGCATGTGACACCATCGACGATGGTTCGGTGTGTGCCTCCTACTCACTCGAAGTGATCCGACCGAACCGGAGACAGCAATTCTCGGTTCCACACACTCGACCAATTGCGCTCCATTACTCACTTAACGCTGCGAACCGGACGGCAGCAATCATTCAATTTGGGCTGGATGGAATGTTTTAGTGCATGGTGTATGACGGTATGTATGGGGCTGTGTCGGGTTACCGACTGAGTTCGTTTCAATTTGTACCATTTCGAGATGGAGATAATGATAACGGTAGGAAGCAATAGGGACATTCTATTGAAGGGGAGCAAAAAGGATTGCATCAGCATGAAGAAGAATATTTTTACTCAAGTTTAATAAAAAATACCTAGAAAGCATTCGTGTTTGTTGCTCATACATCACATTAGGCGATTTTCTTAAAGTTGCTTTAGATATCATTAAAATATATTGTATTCAGACAGAGTTAGCTTGCATACATTATTAACTAATGGTAGAAGTTGATAATTACTGCATGACACAAGCTACTAGCGCAGAACGTACATAAAGAGATGTGGAACGCGCGTAACCTACGGTGCTACGAGAGAACACAGCGAACCGAGTTCCGCAGAAGTGATAAAATCTAATGAGCTGTTGTGAAAACTGATGTCTCTAATTTCCATTCGTCACGAGACTAACGAGAATTGAGTGTACTAGGGCGAGTGATGTATTACGAGAGGCAAAGAACCATCCACCGGTTCGGCTAAAGCTTGGGGATATGTTCGTCTTCTCTGCTGACGTTGCTTGAGACTCGTTAGATTATTAATCGTTTCTTTTACGACATGGTTTTCGTTCATTTTCACACGAGTTATCACGGTTAAAGGTCTACTTTACATGAAACAATAGCGAAGAAAGACAGAACAGATAGACTGTTTTCAAAAGTACGTGTAAAGAAAGAGGTTGTAAGCAACGTACAAACATTAACAGCAAAGATGAAATCATTAGTAAGATAGTAGCAAGAGAGAAAGTACGATTTTTGCACTCCGGAAGTGGAAAAAGCTGAGATCATCGGTGATGGAAAAGGTAAAAAAAAAGAAAAGATAATACAGTCTCTAATTAGACCAGTAAAATGGAGATGAAAAGACAGAGATGAATGTCTGGCCTGCTAATCTACAAAAAAAACACGCGATTGTTTTAAAGTACTTTAAAGCCATTAAATGTAATAAATATCAGGAACTTACACAGTAATTTGGAATGCTTTATAGCCTAACTTTAACAAAATTCCTGTGGAATTAAACAACGTGCTCAGCAACCGTCAAGCATTACATCCTCATTTCCCTGAGGAAATGCCTAACATCGTGCAAGCGGGTGTAATGCCCAGTAATGTGCTAAAGTAGTTATAAATAATTGATAATAATTGATTGTAAATTATTCAAAGCGCGAACATGACGTCCTCGGTACATTCAAAAGTAACGTCTCCGGAGAGTTCTATCTAGCAGTATGCATCCGTATGCATCAGTGCGCGCGCTCGACCGTCGATTGGATGGTGTCAAATGGGGGAAGAAGGTTTGGTTCTGCCACAAAACACACATACCATCGGTGGGGAGGAGGTAAATTTAGCACCCGGAACGAATTGTGGCAAAAACCTTACATTTGCGAAGAAGAAAAAGCATTTTGCTACTACACGAAACAAATCACGTAAAATGGTGGTCATTTCCTTCACTTGGGACGTTACCAAAAGAAAAGAAAAAAAAACACCCCGCCATATACCAAGTCCCATCCAAGTCACGTCCCGTTTCGTGTGCCGGAGGTTCCACAAAATGGTAACGTTCCTTCTTAGCGAGCGAATACTGAGCCGTGTTGTGCTGTATGTGTGTGAGTGCTAGTACGATTCAATCCGAAATCTATTAAACTCACTCCCTTAGTGTGGGAGAAGGCACTTCACTTAGCAAGAACTCACACTACAAACTACATGGGACTGGTGCAGTTTAATCACTGACGCAAACCACCGTATAATCCTTACACGCACACTACCTTACGGGGTTCAGCCTCAAAATGAAACGCAAGCGTTTCAATTGAAGTTTAACAAAGCGCGCCAAAACGCAAACACTGCTACATTGTGTTCCGCGATTGAAGCACGTCTAATTAATTTAGTTCGAATGGAATTCTGACCACGTACGGGATTGATAATAAAATGCACCAACTTCTGCATACCAATGCGCTTCCCGCCGTCCACCATCGCTTGCTAGCAAAACCCATTTTGAATGGAGTACAGCGAAACACACAGCAGGAGATCGCTCGAAATGGGTTTTGTACCGTTTAGAACTTTAAGCGTTCTACTACACCCGAATCAATGTTTACTTGTGTTTGGATCGATTTTAACGCATACCATGAACACTTTAAGATGGTGCTAGCAAAATGTCTAAAGAAGTCATTTTTCAAATATCCAACATGGCCGCTTTATCAGGGACGAAAGTGCATAGTGTTTCTTATCGATGAAACACGTGACGGGGACTAGCGGGACTGGACTTGTTCGTAAACTACTACCAGGAGCTGTCGGGAAGTCGGGAATCGTAACATGTGAATTATGAATCACGTACATCGACGCTAGAGACTGTTTTTAAGTGCATCTTCGAAGCAATATCTTAGGTTCGACAGCAGTAGATAAAACGGAAATAGTAAACCAACCTTAACATTGCTATCTTCTGCTTGAATCATTGCTAAATTTATGAACATTTTAAACACTATTATTAAGATGACTTAAAGACGTGACAAAGCGCAAGACATTTCTAGCGAATGTTGGTAAAATAATGACATAAATCAAGTGGTTTTAATCAACTTTTAAAGCTTCATAAAACTGGTGAATCGTTTCCTGCTTCTACTTCCAGAAACCGAAAGGTTCATTAAAATTCTATTAGCATTTGCAACTTCTCTGGTGGTGGTGGTGGTAGTGGTGGCCCACAGGAAGCTAACAGCTGGAAGTGAAGACAATCAACAGCAAACAAATTGATTAAATTCGAAAGTCATCACTTTGCCGAACGAACCAAGCTGGAAAACAGAATGTTTCCAGCGGATGTACAGCAACGTGGGTCAGTTTGATAGGAAAAGCAGTAGCGTTAAACTTTGTATGTGACAATTTGACACAATCAATACTCGACTGATGATGCTCCATTAAATAGCCGTCGCCATCCGTAATAGGCTTGGTACTTTGTTTGGTACAAATTTCTTCGATGAATGGAACTTAAGCTTAAGCTCTTATGAATACATTCTGTTTATTTGCATAAGGATTTGGAAAACATGGGTGTCCATTGTTTGTAGACTCCGTTTTCGTTTATCATTTCCGAAGGCAATGCTCTTGCTTTTGTTACCTTTTAACGATAATCATTACGATTAATCGTTCCCCGAATAGAATACTGATCAACAAAACCTTTCAGCGTGTAATATTTACATACACAAAGGTTCGATCGTGTGAGCATCATTTCCCTTTAGCAAACAAACCAATCGCCACCGCATCCAATGACCAGGATGCTAATGAATGTGTCTGGTTCTCGTCACGCGGGTACACGAGAGCTATAATAATAATGTTTTGTCCCGCTTTCCTATAAAGGTAGCGGATAGGATTTGAATGACGAATTTTGTTTGCCAATACAAACGACTAAAATATATATAAATCTAACCACCGCATTACCGAGCAGGCTTTTCCCGTGTGCTAAGAGCCGCTGATCGTTAATGAGACCTACACAAACCGCAATGACCCTGTGTGTGTGGGGGGAAATTGTGAAAACGTGAAAGCTCTCACTGCATTAGGTGTAATTAGATTTTCGGTCATTGCGTGAAAATTTAACATTTCCAGAATACGCTTTTGCCGAAGCTGACCGAAATCGTTATACACGTTTTTGTCAGGACTCGGGGGTTACAAAAACGAAGCTGAACCGCGCCGTCAACCATAATATCCAGCGTGTGGCTATTAATTTGACGAGTTAAATAAAGGGAGCGGATTTTATGAACTCCATTCCGATTTTTGGGGGGCGCTGGGTACATCAGTGTAATTTCGCTCGAACTTGCTTGCAATAGTACGCCACACATTTTGTGCTAAATGTTGAGCCCCTGTTTTCAATGTGAACTCCCTCAGAGCCGCACTGCTGCACACTGGAAGATGGCGAGACGAGCTTTGTGTATACGGTGGTACTGCACCGCAAACGAGATCGTTTGTTCCGCTGAAAAATGTAAACCGTTTTTCGAGCTGGTCGTTAAATATTAGTTCTTCCAGTTCTTCTGACCCTCCATCCACCTTCTAATATCGGGGGAGTTGGGCAAATCTTACAGTTTCATATGTTTATCCTAACCATTATTGATCTCTCGCTCATTCGCGGGGACCTTTAAACGTGTAGCAAGCGGATCCGACAGCACGAAATTTTACATTGGCAATATTTAGCCTCCACACCAGTTAGCGTTCAATTGGCACCAGGCCGGCCCGAAGAGGAAATTAACAACGAGGGGGGGGGGGGGGGTGTATAAATTTACAATCCGCTCGAAAGGCAATGAAATTTTCCCTTCGATTAATTCGGCTTTTATGCGCACGAACACGGAATTACCATCCATAAAATCGTTGAACCAAGATATCTAAACACTGTTTGTGGCGTTCACATGGTATTAGATATGAAAATTGTCCAGCGCTTTTCAGGGAAGCTTGAATAATAATTCTAACGTTAATGGTGATTAACAATTGCCGCTGATAAGCATAATCATTACCATATCAAGTGAACTGTGGAAGAATTAATTCTTTAGTTAGAAATTCAAATTTAGATAAATTCATGATAATTTTCCAATAATGAACATTAATTAATTAGTTGGTAACACAATTAGTATAATTTATAGTAAACTAATTTATAGTAAACTATTCCATACTGACTTGAAGTTGTAGTTCGAGGTTTACCGATAATTAGATTACTGATGTCTAATAATTCTTGGATTCCTCAACAAGTATGTATTTCCTCTAGTCTAAAACTTACCTGCAAGAAGAAAGAGAAAAATATATATAAAGTTTAAGTATGTTAAATACTAAAAAAAAGTATTAAGTTTAAAGTTTAAGTATGTTTAAGTATGGTATAAAGTTTAAGTATGTTAAAAGTAAATTAAAAATAAAACTATAACATCCCCATACATTCTACGAAACACGTGAGTGAAATACAAAGAAAGAAAAAACAACCATACAAAGACATCAGAAAACCAAAAGTGGCGAAACAAAAAGGAAAACAAAAATCGAAAGCACACGATGCTCACCGCAAATGCAAATCCGGCTATGCAGAAAATTATGATTCCTCCGGTGTACGGTATTCGATCAATTCATAAATATGCACAACAAGAACAAGTTGAGAACGGGCCCCCCCGTGCTGGTACAGAGCAGTGGTACCTGTGCAGTAAACAGTGAACCGTAAAATGTACAGAATGTTGTGCAAAAAATCGAACCATTTTCCACGATAGCGGCGGGTTCGATCCACAAGGGAGAAAAATCCATCCCAGCTCAATGCAAAGATAACTTCTTCTACTGTAGAAGCACAGAAAGCTGAAGTTTTCCATCATCGCTTCTAAAGTATTATTCAACTGGGACACGCCACCATGGGTAGGTTGGGTTTTTTCCCCGGATCGGTGATGAGAGGAAGGTAAATAACTTTTCCCCGTGACCCATCATAAATAAATGGGGTGATAGCCACGCGAAACCAGAAGCAATAACGACGACAAAGGGACATTGAAGTGTGAAGGATTTTGTTGAAGGTAGTTTTGTTGCGGTATCCAATTTTTATGAGCTTATACCGCCGGCTCGGCACCGAGACCGAGTTTGAAGGCGAAGTTTGTACCTTACCCCGACCTTTTGCTCGCTGATTTAACCGTAGAAGAAAAAAAAGCTGCCTGTTTTGCTAGAAAAGTTTCTACGTAAGCCAATCTATTGCTGAGTGCAACTTACCCATAACTTCATCCGAAGTAAATCTTGAGCGTTTTTTGGACGCTGCGGGAGTGGTGTGAAATTTAAAATTATGCATCTTCTTACAACAAAATAGCTCCCGATGGATGGGACACTTTTCTGGGTTTTGTTGTGGAGCAAAAACAAAAAAGGACACATGAATGATGGAACACGTTGTTTTGAGTGTTCAAACATGTATTGTTATCTAACCTGCTTGAGAGAGAGAGAGAGCGCCAAACTGTTGGTAACGTCACAGATGTCCTTATATGAATTTTTTATCAGGTAGGTAAACATATTTTATGACAGTGAGGAACATAAATAAAGGTGTACGATATTATTTTTGGAGATGAAAAATGAAACTGATCCTTAACTAAAATTTATTCTCACCATTTTTAGACAACGTTCCTTTGGGATTTTACGTACAAAACAGACCTACCGTATAATCTTTTAATTAAGAAAACTGTTTTATAATAATACGCAATTTAAATACGTTTCCCATTCACCTGCTTGTTTAGTTAGTTTTCCACCGGAAACATTTTCACATCCGTAATTCTATTGTTCTCCACATCACTTTCATCACATAGCATCCAGCAAAAGTCGTCGTTTGCATGGTAGCACGTTTGAAACTTAAAAAGCATATTTACCGCCTAGCAAATGCGAAAGAACTTCACGCCACCGGTATGCCACCGGGGCACAGATCTTCATAAAATTCTACGCATTCTCTAGTGCTGGAAAAGGACGAACTTTCCGTTAGGCATTTTGCAATCATCGTCGCTATTCATTGCACCAGAGCGCATTATGCAACGGGTTATGAACTTGCATCAGTTTTGTCGATGCAATTTCATGAAATTGCGGGGCGGGGGTTTTTTTGGGATGTGAAGTTTCGTTATGTTGTTAACATCGTGCTATAAACGAGGAAATTACCATCGAACGGTTCTCGATGCGGTAAAATGGAGATTAACAAAATTGTAGCAAAAGCACATGAAATTAAGGCAAATATGGTTTGTGTTCGTTGATGTATAAATTAACACTATTACAGTAAAATGGATGGAATAGCACCCCCTTTTGCATGGGACAAGTTTCGAAGCAATTAAAACCGACCGAACGATCTTTGAGGTCGGCGAAAACAATTAAGAAACGTTTTGAATTTGCAGGAACGATGTAATAAATCCTAGTGAAAGAAATTAAACACTAAGTATTTAAGATTACCATCAGTGCTATAAAGTGCCATAAATCACCTTCCATGGTTAGGTTTATAACTAGTCTTTAAGGATTGTCTACTTAGCGGATTGTCGTAAAATACAAAAACCAACCAAAGAGACACTGCATTAAATTGTGCAATTTTCAGGTCATACTATACGCAAAGATAAAATTCTCACATGTGAAAATGTACTAGAAAAATGTACTAAACGTATTAAGTACTAAAAAACCCAGCGCAAATTCTCAGCATACATATCATGACAAAGATGTTCTGTGATAAAATTAAATTGGAACAAAGCGGTAACGAGTAACAGCATCCGTAGTATTCTCACATCAAAACATGAAACAAAACAAAAAACACATTACGTTCCTGTGCCTGTGATGTTCCATATGCCTGTGCAATAGGGTGTATGGAAATTCAATACTCCATTATTTAGGGGGTCGCACGTCGATAACAAGCAGTAGAGTGACTTCATCTCCTATGTGTGTGTGTTTTTCTTTTGGAAGCTGCTTTTGCCATCCTCTTCAATAATGGATTATTGGGAAGAATGAAGAAGTGACGAGAGCTTGTTGCCCCCTGCCTCCTACCCAGCTTCATTTTGTAAAGCTTTATTCTTTTTTTCCATGTCAAACACAGTGCTCTCCCCTTTAGCTATTAGCATGATTTTCGGGAAACCGTACAGCCAACACCTGATTCTTCCACACAATTGGGATGCTTTTGAAATCCAGACCAGTGATAGCGTCACCGTACACATTGATGGTGTCTCATAATGAGATTTCCTGTGACGATCCGAAGCGAAACAAGAAGAGACCGCTCACAGTTTATCGCCCATCAATTACGCTCTCTTTCGTGGTTATCCTTTCTTATCTGCTCACCGGGTGGTAGGGAAAAAAAACTGTGCGTCTCTTCTATTCTACTTTGTCTGCTCGTTTGCTGGGCGTACGATGGGTTTGCTTGCATCTTGTTAAAGTGAAATTTTATGAGGCGTATAAAAAGCATCACATCAACGATCGACTGGTGGTAACTCTAACGTGTGGCCTCCCCATTAAAAATACCCAACACGATTCTATAAGATCGATGACACAACTCGTTTCGTGCACTATAATGAGTAGCGTTCGTTTAAATCGGTATTATTTTCTTTGTAGTGAAAAGAAAGTGATAAACGTTGCTCCACCTCACGCCAAGCACCTTACGCACATATGCGCCACATGTCCGCTTTGATCACCTCGGATGGGCGTTTATTTTTTTGCTGCTTCCTTTATCGTTTTTCACCTCACACACCTGCATAAATTATCGTGACCACATCTCTTCAACCACCGCGATTTGCGGTATCGCGAAGATGACAAGAAGTGAAAAGCATAAACCAGAGCTACCGTGTCCCCCCCGTCCGCGAATATCCGCGCGCCCGTGGCCAAAGTCCGGCCTCGTTTGCTCGTGATGGTGAAAAATTATTAACCCACCCCAAACGGTTTCCTTTCTTTCGCACGCGACGCGATGAAGATCTTTTCTCGCTGTTTGCCTCCGGATCAATCGATCTTTCTATTGCTTTTGGGTGGGGTTTGTTTGAACCGGTTTTTTGTTCCCCCCACTTTGCCGGTGGCCATCCATTCGAGTAGCTCCGACACACAAGTTTTGCGTTATTTTATGCTCTGTGTGACAGGTTTAGCAAACATAAAGTGTTTCCAGCTTCGGAATGAATTCACGCAAAATCGACAATAATGGATTGACCCCACCCCGACAGGGTGATAGAGAGTAAAGGCACGATCGGAGGACAAAACACACAACATGCGAAAGGTGAATAAACGATAAACATTTAGCATAAACATACGATTATGAATTCATTCGTCAGACAGATTGTTTCTGAAGGTTTAAATCCAGCATATTTTAACAAAAAGGTGAATAACACAATAGTTTTAATGTATGATAAACATGAAATTTTAGCACCGTTTAATGTCGCTTAGAGAAACGATAGAAAATGTTCCGACAAATTAAAATGTCCTTATCACTAGAACTCTCAAGCGTTTTAAGCGTTTTTCGTTCTTGGTTAATTTTTAAAAAAATTCGAAGAGTTGGAGAATATTTTATTGTTTATTGAAGAACTTACTATTGAATAAATATGTAAAACTCATGTTTCAACTACTTTAGAATTGTTTAACCCAAAAAAAAAAACAATGTGATGAAAATGAAGCGTTTCAGTCAAAAGGACTAGTCCGGTAGTTCTAGTGTTTAATTTTTTGTTTGTTGTAGAATTTATGTATATTTCATAAAAATTTCACGCTTTTTTATGTAAAATATTTTATATATTTTATCAGACATAATACGTGATATTCTTTATCACATTAAAAAACAAATAATTATGACTTTTTAAACATATTTGAAGCATTCTTAACGAATTCCAAAGCACCATAAGATTCTTTTAGTAAACTTCTACGGAAATGAAGATTCTCGGAAGATTGCCAGCCTATTGTTTTCAATATTATTGTTTCCGTTTCCTCGGTACGATATTCCAATTGTTTGGATTGTGAACAATTTACTAAGAAAACCCAGGCCAAAATAAAGCAAACAACAATATGTCTTTTAGTCTCTCAAAAGGACCTTTTGCCCAAAACCCTCCGGGGAAAGGTAAAACAAAAATAAGCGAAGCTATATTATCTCATCAGCAGCAAAAGCAGCAGACACCAGGAGACACTACTAACACCGAGAGTGCGCGGAAAAATAGGATGAACAAAATAATCAAAAAGCGACACCGCACACCGTTAGCAAAGGAAAGCGTCAAAAAAAGGAGGAAAAAGAAAAAAAATAGACAGATATATTTCCATAATAAATGCAGCTCAGACACAAACACCTAGAAGACGCTAAGTGGATTCACAGTGAGAAGACGATTAATTTTTGCTTCTCTTTCTCGTAGTGCGTCCGTCACTAGTACTAGCGGCTACGGTATGTAATTGACTTTTTGTACTACTACACAGCACTTACTAAAAGATTGTTATGCTGCAGCAGCTCTCCGATATGCAGACGTACAGAAATATGAAAGCTTCCTTTCGCGAGGTTATCATCCTGAGTTGAAATTTTCCAAGCAGTGCGGAATACTGCGTAATACAACCTCGCGGTGCCCCGGTAATTGTGACTTTGAAATTGAATTTTATATAAGATGGTTAAAAGTGTTCCACACGTGTATGAAGGGTGGACCTGAGGGAAACTGACAACCGTACGCAGACGACTTTTATGCTCGTGC
>STHD01005406.1:2500-22145 GCA_016170015.1 Anopheles longipalpis | reverse complement strand
GCGATCGCGAGCTACAGATCAACATGATCGAGGAGGAGCGGCATCGATTGCGGGAGCGTGAGCACGGTAAAAACTATCTCCTGGAGACGTACCTGAAGGGATTAACGGAGGCGACCGAAACGGATCCGAATGCGATCGATAGTGGTATCACCTCGGAAGCAACGACAACCGCCTCGCCCGAGATGGACTTTGCACCGGAGCATGATTCGGACACTAATGCGACGGCTGGTGGAGAGGCATCGGTAAAGGAACAGATTAAACTGCTCGAGAAGATCGTTTCGCTGAACAAACAGATACAGCGCGAGGAAGAATCGGCCGTTAAGCTGTACCAGAAGGTACGCCACTACCAGCTAGAAGATCCACCGGATGAGGCAAAGACACAGCTGGAAGAAGCATTGGCAAAGCTCAACACCTCCATCGATCAGGATACGCACGAGCTGCAGATGATCGACGAAAGCCTGCGTCAGTCTGATGCGATGCTGCGGGAAAGAAACGATCTACTGCGGAGTCTCACGGAGGAGTTAAACCACCAGGAGGACCAGGCGGTGGATGCGAAAGTTATCATGGACTTTTCTCAACCTACTCCAGTTATGCGGGTCGATCGAGGCCAGGGAGATGTTCAAGATACTCATCAACCGATGATTATTTCCCAAGTACCCCATCCACCATATCTGCCGATGGCGTACGGTCCAGGGAAACCTCTTCATAGCTATCCCCTGTATCCGATCGCTGAGATCCCAACCAAACCTGCTCCAGTCCCTGTAGGACCCGGCGAACCGGCCAAGATCGTTATAGCGAGCAACACACTGCCCAGAAACTTCCAGCGTCCAACACTCGTGGCACCGGGTGGAATAGCGGCACTGTCGGTACCCCCGGATGCTATTTCCGTGCATCAGATCAACAAGTTCATCCAGTGTAGCAACAATTTGGGCACAAACTGCAACACAAACATCGACGATAAAGTATGCCCGAAGCAACTATTCCATTCGGCCGTATCCTCCGTAGAATGTCAGGGAGGCGTGAAAGCACTTACGGAGGATTTCGCCAACATGGGAACGCTCGTGTAGACAGGCACGTCACACACATGCAAAGGAAAGAAAAACACAAATCATATTCAAAAACAACTTTCGCAACCAAATCAAACGAAACCGAAGAATTAGCATCGCGTTGTAGATAGTGCAGAGGAGTTGACAAAGAAAGCTTTGCATCACATAGTCGCGAAACAATCGTTTAACAATCCAGTACCAAGTAAGAAACAAAGGATAGCTGAGTAGAGATCGTTTATATTTTTTTCATACCCCTCCCCACAAGTTTACCCTGACCACTGTTTATGGTGTGTTGTTGTTGAATGGTAGAGAGCGAAGTTTTGAAGTGAAATTGCGTAGTGTATCCTGCCGTATATATGTTTAGGAACCAGGTATGTTTGCTCCTACCGTCCAGCACAGGCGTATACAGGCCTGCTGGCTAGTCAAATGGTAAGATTTCAAAGCATTTTTTGTTTGTTCCCTCGGTAAGATACTACGAGTAGTGTTGATCACGAAATGATGCATTATCATACAGAAAGCTTTCTGTTAGAAAATACCTAAATCGATGTAAATAGTACAGTGGTTGAGAAAACTTCTGGATGTTAGCCGCTTCGGTGCAATCGGAAAGAACACTTCAGAAGTGTAATGAAAATCAACAGAGGGAGATAGAGTGAATGTCGTTAGAGGAAAGCAATTAACTTAACCAAAAAAAGCACGTTCAATACCATATTTATACAAATTTACCTTCAGTGGAATGGCTTGTTTGATAGAAATAAAGATAATTGAATAAATCGCATTGTTTTCTTCTGCCCTTGGAATATAACAACCAACATTTTAACTGTCAATTGTCTACATTTAGGCGCACACTTTGTTGTTAAGCGAGCAGACCATTAGCACCAGCTACGGTTTAAATTTGTTGATATTGAAAGCATTGTGTATTTCATTTTTCGATCGATATTCGGAAAACGATTTAATCCTTCGCCGTTTTCTTTTTATCCAATTTCTACTAAACAAAAAGAAATTCCCAACCATACATTTGTCATGTAAATCACACCGCACTGGTGGAAGAAAACTTTCCTTTGCCAAGTCGCCGTTGCTCTGAATCTTAAAACAAAAATCATTTAAATCGGGGAAAAAACTGTAAATAAAAGCTTTTCGTGTGGGATTTTCCATCTACTTGAAAAACAGGTCTTAGAAGCACGGCGGTCTTCGTACTGCCGGTTGCAGCAGTTGATCCGGAAGCCGTAATCACAATCCCTTCAGCGAGCGATGTAAACTTTGCCCGTTTGCGATGAAGATGTTCCACACAGACGATTGCCTGACGGTGAAAAAAAAAACTCTTCCGCCGGCGAATAGACATAAAAGACACATCAGTGCAGTGATCCACCGGGCAAGGGGAAAATCGTTTCTTCACTGTTTCGACAATTCTTTCCGCGCAAGAAATGAAATAAAAGTTGAGGAAAAATGCCGCAAAAGTACGTGATTAGCATTGACAATCGCGTCGATGGGATGTGATTCTTTCGTTTGGAGGTAAGCTTTCGCTAGCTCGGGTGGTGGGCCGGTGGGACTCACCACCGTGCCATTTACCTCAGTTGGAATTCTAGACCCCAAAAAAAAAAATTGCTGGAAAAATCGTAACCATTGAAAATCCTTCCTCAGGTCGCATTAGCGAAGTGACATGGCTGTGGAAAAGTGACGAAACGAGCTTCAGAATGGCAAAGGAAACGGAGTAAAGGAAAATCCTTCAACCGTTTTCACAAATCCCAGGCAAACAACTGCAAGCAATGCAGGAACGCGCTAGAGGTAGGGATGCTCCGTTGGGTTTATTTTATTTTTTCGTCGCTTTTTCGGTGTGTCTGCTGTCAAACGAACGAGTGTTTGAGCATTGTTCGTGAGTATTTTGTGGTTGATTGTGTGTGCATTTTATTTTGTTTTATTTCCAACAACGGTAAAGAGGTTCCCAACAAAAAAAGTTGTGCTGCTCATCAAGTTTCATTGAATGGACCCTTTTAGAAGGATTAGACGAAGCTGAGTTTGTGAAAGTTAGACGAGATTTTGTTGATCGATCGTTAAAGCTCTCTTTAAAGGATGTGCTGCATGATTGAATAGAAGAGTTTAAGAAGCAACAGATATTGTTGATTTAAAGTTATATCTTTTAAATGTGAGATACACACTCAGATATTAAAATCCGGTACTTGAGGGAGGTGACTTCATCACTAAAGGATTTTCCATTAATGTGATGCTTCTTGATGCTTATCACTGATATAACTCTGCTTTCATTAAGTAATATATGTGCCCAAAAAATATATTCATGCATTCAAATTCTTATTCGTGTCGAATAAACCATCACAATGAAGTTCATTTTCGACGATTAACGTTAGCGTTACGTCTCCAAAAGACAATCTTCAATTACGATAATGGCTACATTTGGCAAATGTTTTATGTAAAATTATGCAATTAAATTGTCCCCTTATTCGGCATCCGAATTAGCATTTATTGAACTTACAGCGTCAACAGACTGTAAAATTGCATTCCATTTTCGTTGAAATGCAAAGAGCCCTACTCATACAGGAAAATGACACAAAAATCCCAGCCCAACTATTGCATCGGCCCAGTCAAGATATCCTCGTATCCGTGCAGTGCTGTACTAAATATTAATTTATATTTCACTTCAATTCGACTGTCGTTGCTTCTTAAGCGGATTAAAATTTTTGATCTGATTGGCTTCTTGTACCTTTTTCCCCCAATAAAAGCCTCCTTGTTCGATGCACACGAAATTGGCAGTTGGTAGAAACACCCCGTTAACAAATGGACATCAACGGGGCATTGTGAGATGATTCTCAAATTGTAGGTACCGTAGGGAAAGAATATCCCCACCTATTAAACCTGGACAAAACTTTCTAGTCTAGCGATATTTTTGCGTCACAATGGTCCCGTTTGGTTTTGCGGATAGCGCTGGAAAAGTTAGGGCCCGCGATTTGCGATTGTATCTAACGGGTCAGCTTTTCACAGGCTTTTATCTGTATTCATTCGCCAAATGTGCACCGTTTTTTTTTTGGTTTCGAGCGCGTACCGACACTCCGTTGATTATGAATGCAAATCTAAATTAATAACATTTATCTCGTTCACATTTTCCATCTATTAAACGTTGTTCTATCATGCGGGTTTTGCGTGGTGCAACTTTACCACAGAATTCGTACATACACCCTCGCACACACACACATACAACGCTCGGGAAAGGATTTCATGTGGTGTTTTTTTTTTGTTTTTGGTGTGCTCTCTCTGTGTTTCTTCTCTTGGTGCCAACTCTAGCTCTAGTTGCCCAGTTTCCTGCATTGCACTTCCCTCATCTTTGTACAGGGAAAACGATGTACCGAAAACCGGGTGGCAATGTATGCATGTTATGGGTGTTGAATAAATTATCATTCGACGCTGGCAGTGTTGCCAGAGTGTGGGAAGGTAAACGCGGGCGAAGGAAACCAGGATATTCGGGAAAGTGACTCCTCTCTGCAGGGATGACTAGTCCACGCAACTGGATGCTGGAATCTGGGAATGTTTTCGGCTGTTGAACAATTCTCTTTACTCACATCACACCGACCAGGACCTTTCCCTTTTTCCACCGCAACACTGGCAACACGGCCACTGGCAAACATTTTCCTACCCCTAGAGCGATATCCTATTGTGTGTGTGTGTGTGCATGTATTTTTTTGTTGCTTCGAAACAATTGCGATGAATTGAAGAGAGAAAGTGAGAAAGAGTACGGGCTCAACGTCCATCCTGCCATGTACCACCGACACGCCCCCAAGGGCCAGGTTTTGACGTTTATGTATGAGATTAACATTAATTTGCGCTGCAAAATTTGTTTTAAATAATGAATTCCGAACTCTTTCGCGTACACACCGTACCGGCGATGATGGATTTGGAAATTTTATATCAAACGAATCCACAATCCCCTTTTGGGCGGGGGAGGTGTTGGTACGGAATTGGGTGTGAATCCGATATGAGTTATGATGATGATGATGTATGTGGGCGATGTTCAATTTTTTTTTGCCCGCCCCCCAACTACCCCAACCCGACTTGTTCGACAAGTGTGGGGATGGATTTTTTTTTCTTTCTCGTGTTGGTTTTATTGTTTTCCATGCAAAATGTGTTTTTCTTTTGCTAGCTGTACTTACTTTTCTACCATTTTTATTTGGCTGAACAATTTTTCTCGGTGCAGAGCAACAATTTTTTATTTCAATTTTGATTTTCATAATGTTTTTCAAATCCTTTTTTCCCGCAAACAAACATTTCAATCCTGCTCCGTCCTGCATTTGGTCGTCAGTACGCTTTTTGGTTATGGGTGAGTGGTTGACTGAGCCACGGCACCCGCCGATTGTATTGCCGATTGTTCGACAAACACAACTGTTGACAGAAGAGGTCACCGGTGATGTTGTTCGTAGCGTTGCTGCTCTGTGGATGTGTGGTGGAAAATTTGAAATTATGCACACGTCGAAAATATGATGACGGTGCCTTGTATTGCGTTGTTGCCGATTTGGATGTGTTGCTGTTCGGGATCGGAGGGAAAAACAACAAACATTAGCGATTTAATTTCCTATCCTGGGGTTTTTGTGGCTGGGTTTTGTGTGCGATGCGTGCGGCTAGGAGTTCTTGCTGTGGTTCCCAGCATGAATTATTAAATTTGGACTAGCGTGGGAAAATGGAAGATTTCAATAATGCTGTGTGGGCATTATGCAGCATACGGGTTTTGTTTCATGTTTGACTATGTTATTTTGGTTACGAAAACACGCCACTTGAATGCTTTTGTATGTGTAACGCTTATGGTTAAGTTTATTATTTGTTCAAAGCGTTTATTTTAGAAAAAAGCTGCTTTATGTACAAATTTTTAAAGAAAAAGAAAATGTCTGATATGTTTGATGGATTTAAATAGTGGCGTTGAAATATTTCAACTGTTTCGAGCATTTGCGCCAAAAGTTATGCAATTCAATGTATGCGATGCGTTACTTCTATTGATCTTCAGCCAAAAGATCGAAAGAAAAACAAACAAGTGCTACAAGGATAATGATTTTGCATAAAATACACTCTTCTTTATACAAAACAGTGCAAGAAATAATCAATGAAACGCATCTGATCGATCGCAATCGTCTGCGACTGTACAGCAGAAAACAAAAGTGCGGGATTAATTGACCGTTACGGAAATCCGGCCACGTTACGCTAACGCTAAACCATTAGCTGTCGCAAAACCGAAAGGATCAGGCAACTTTGACAGCTTGAAATCCAGTGGCCGGAAGCCCCAAAAGCTTTCCCCGTAACCGTAGTCGAGTGTCTTACGATTGTTGGATGGAGGATTTACCGATTATAGAGCCGACCGATAGTGACCGGTTTGTTGTTTAATGGCACAGTTAGCATTTCGATTGGTTTCTTATTTGATTCCTACCGTTTGATAATCGAACGGAACGTTTCCCTCAGCGTAGGCAATACGGGCAATGTCCATCGTTGTTCACCGAGTGTTTCCCCACACACCCCCGCGGTGGGAAATCGGGTGACTGACCGGCGCAAATCCGCATCAATAAATCGCACCCAAAGTCCTCGGAAAAGATGTCATGTTTTGGAAGCAGCAGTCTAAGATGCAGCAAACGTTCGGAAGCGTATTCCTTCAAGCGATAAATAATCATTCGATCGTAAACGGAAGATTACTACCCTTCCTAGCTGAATGGGGCTTCAAAGGGGATTGTTACGGGGAGTTTGCGGTATTTATGGTGCTCGAGGTTGCGAGAAGTCTAATTCCGTGTTGCAACCCCCGGTTCGGTCTTTAAGAAGTTTGCGGAAACTTTCGAAATGGATTATGGATTTTCCACCAAATTGACCAGCACCACGTATCGGTGTGTAGTTGTTTATGGGAATTGAATAGGGTTTTATTTGCCCCGGCGATGGATACGGCTGCACCTTTATGGAAGGGATTATTGGAATGTATTTCTTCGAGTTGACAAGACAAAACAAGAAGTAAAGCAAAAAAAAAAGGAATCGTTTCAACGTTAAGCATGAAACCAATAAAATGCATTGAATTTGTTAAGTCACTTTCACGGTAAGTATGATTATTCTCATGCTCTCAGCAAAACTATAACTCAAGAATTCGGTACGCGTCCTGCGAGCTTTAGTCTAAATCCCAACCCAACTATTTATCGGGATTTCGGGTGGGGCTTTATTGTTTCACTCAGCCCGGTTCCTGTTGCTTGCGTAGATGAAGTTTAGCCGCAGCTTTTTTCCACCCTTTTGAATTGGAAAGTGCACTCAAACGTTCCGGTGTGGGACGTTTGGTTGGGCAACCTACGCCAAGAAATTCAGAGCTTCAGCAGGAGCGCGTGCAATGCAACTTTCCCATCGTTTTTTTCCCCCTATTACCCAAAAGCGTGCGACTCATGTCGAGAACACGGGACACTTCCTTGTGCGTCATACGTGCTTGGAAAGGATGGCACAAGCGGGAGAAAAAAACGAACGAAGAAAGAATATATATCCTATCAGAAGATTTAAAAACCCTCCAACCGGAAACGGTAAACTTTTCCATTCGTATTCTTATCAAGACGGGGGTTTTCTTTCATACGGTTCCGTTTTTCGTGTGTGTGTGTGGCTTCGAGTATGGCTGTTTTCTTTGAAACTTACCTTTACCGGGTTTGGTTCCTTTACACAAACGCGTCTGTTTCCATCGAAGCTGAAAAAGAAAGAAGTACGGAAGATAAGCGACTCCTATCCAAGGTATTGCTTCCCCGTTTGGAAGGTTCTAGTTACTTCTGCACTTCTTCCGAACGATACCGTGTAAAAGGACACCCACTTCAAATCACACTTGGTTCCGACCCCGGGTACGACGGTAAGATGAAATCGGAATCAGTTTCTTTGAAAATTGTTTCTTTCCGATCTGGTGCCACCGCACCCGTGTACGGGGACGCTATCATCTACCGTTGCACCGATGTACTCACCCGTACCCACTACCTAATGTTGCTTATGGTTATGGGTGCTTCTGAACCACCGCAAATTGGAGGGAAAAATGGTGTAGGATTTTACGCCCCACCATTGCTTACCGTTGTGGCAATGTGTTGGAAGTTTGCCCAGGGCGGTATAGTTTTATCTCTTTTCGATTGCATTGCAGAGGATTTGAGGATTTCGCTTCCTTTTTTTATTGCCTACTTTACTTTGCACACGATTCCCGCTGGAGTTTCGTTTTAACTTGAGCATGCACTTTGTTTATGTGTTTATCGAACATTAAAATTTGCAGTACATCAACGTAGATAACATGTAAAGCCCTGTAAATAGATGGGTGAAACAGCTTGTTTGTTACATACTACTATATTTTTATCGTCAGACCAGGCCAATTGTACATCTTGAATATTTTTTTTAAATTTTATATAATAGCTTTACTGTTTTATTTCTAAATTATAAATGTGTTTACAAGAAAATTGTCATTATAATAAAACTCTATTTACTCCTTAAAAGAAACAAATATAAACAATAAATACAATATAAAAATAGATAAGTGAAAATACGAATAAAACGAATATAATAAAAAGAAGAGATAAGGAAAAAATGAAACAAAGTAAATGAGTTTGGAAAAGATACTGAAGTAAAGATAGGATAAACTAAATATTAGAATTCCAAAACAAAAAAAAAAAAACGGAAATATAGACTAATTTCCAAAAATATAAATAATGATAGTGATGATAGTGAAAAAGAACAAGAATTAATTTACATAAGTAATAAATAACTACGTTCAAAAATTGCAAAGCTAATTAAAATTATTTTAAAAATATATTTTGCAACACTGTTTCAAACAGATACTACTACCAGGCACTTGTTTAAATCATTCCTTTCTGTAATAAACTTCATTCTTATGCTAATCTTCCAATCTTCATAGCTGTACCAGGCTCACGTTTGGGATTGGTGTAATTGTTTTAAACTAAACGTACAATCAAGGCACAAAGTACCAAACGAGCTAAATCTCCCAAGCGTCTAAATCTCCATTTTAATCCAATCTCACCCGAGAAAGCTCTCGCATCGGAGCTCTCGACCGGGCCAATAATCCACAGTGGACAACCGGCAGTACCGCTTCAAATCCTCTGCAGTAATTCACCCGCATCCGGGTGCGTATCGTTCTGCTGGTTAAGCGTCAAGCGGGTTTTTGGTGCATTCGACAACGGCCATCCACAAGCAAGCCACAAGCTACACTTACCGTAGCCTTGTGTTCCTTGCTGGTCCCATCTTGGGTTTTGTCTGGTAACAGAACGCATGTCCACTTTAGTCCGGTACAATAGCAGATTAGCATCATATCGATGGGAAAATTTGGTTAATTCCTAACCCATGCACCGTTGCAAGGCATTGATTAGACACTTTGGATCCAATTTAAACTAGACATTCCTAGCTGCTCTTACAGGACGTGTTTCTAATACAGGTCGAAACCTGTACCTTGTATCTAACGATAGTGAATGAGTGAACGAGTTGAAGAGAAAAAAAATGCAATTTTGGATCATGGTAAAGCATTTTTATTGACCATTTTTTTACCATTTAATCTTGATGATATTGGGCTCCTTTCTAATGGGCGCTGTTCTTTGCAGCCTAAAACCATCTACACCTACAATGATACAATCTTTGGTACAAAGGACATAACACGGGAAGAATTTTAACGAGAATAGAACTATGCACGATTCGACAACAGCTCGACCTTCGTCGTCTAAAACGATAGCATAGACAAAACCCTTTCCCAGGGTACTCCTACGCTTGACCACAATATCTATAAACATTTTCCGAATTCAGATTGACCAGTATCGTTCGTTTTAATCTGTTGCCCCTTTAGTGTTTTTGGGGTTGCAGGGTGCGAGCGGAAGGGGTTTGAAGGACGTAACACCACTGCAACAAAAGCAGTGACTACAGGTGAGCTTCAGTGCGTTGGCGACCGTTTTCGAGTAAAATGAGACCAATCAAAACATGGACCGTCCTTTCCGAGCAACCAAAACGAGCGGTAAGATGCGTATAATTATGTGGTCAAGTTGAAATATTAAACCAGAGCCTGGGATGGTCTTTTGGGTTCGGCATGCCTAAAAGACCTTCGTCGAGTGAAAAAGCCTTTGAATCAGTAGCAGAGCAAAAATCGGTCGCTGGTAAGAAGAGAAAAAGCCTTACCGCACGAGCAAGAATTCCAACGCTTGAACGTTCTGTGGACAAAAAGCGACGTCTGCAAACGATATGCTGATGTTACAGTTCTTTTTGCGGTTTATTCGTTTCAGTACGGGAAGCTGAAATTCGGTGCTGGTTTTGCGTGAGGAAAAGACAACGAGCGTGTAAGCGTGTGGTATTTCTGTTGACTAATGCCATCGAATAATTGTCACTAATTGTGATCCATTTGTTATGGAGAACGAGTTTTAGATGGAACACCATACGCCGGGTTACTTGAATGCTTGTATTATTTGAATTAGAATACTTTGTAGACTAGAGAAATAAACGTATCTCCAGAATATTTCGGCTCTATAAAGGACTTTTTTATGAACATTACGTAAATAGATATAGTATGTAATTTTTAAGAAATAATCAAAATACTTTAACAATCATCTTAAAATCCGTTCTTCATTCCAAATTCGTTCAAATCCATTCTTGAATTCAATATTGTGTTCTTATACTTCTTTAAGTGATAACTTCTCTATATATGAGTAGAACGTCAAAAGAAAGCAGCCAGAAATTAAATTTTAATTTTTAAACTTATTCTTCACTATCATAACAAATTAGTGTATAATAGCTTAACGCGTTTTACTTAACGTACCTAACGTCTACACTGATTATTAAATAAATAAGATATGCCAAAAAAAGTTGTTAATGGATAAATATAAGTAAATGAAATGTAATGAAATAAGGTGTAAATAAACTGACATAAAAATAGTTGATGCTTTATTTTCAGACTTCGTAAAAAAAAGAAAATTATTTATTACACATCCTCTATTTAAATGTTTGAGCGCCCCTGCCGCTCAACTTAAACTTATCGAAACCGATCGCGGATCGGTTTATGACACATAGTGCAGTACTTGTGTGTCCATACTCCGCCGCATGACAGGATGTCAAAACAAAACATGAATAGAAAGCAAAGCACGTGGTTTCGTGATCCGTGATTAACAAATTACTATAATCGGTCGTGTTATGTGCCACTTTTAACTATTTTAGCTTCACCAACCGTAAAAGTTGATCTTCTCCGAGATGTGGGTGCATGATGCGCGTAGGAAGCAAGCGAACAGTAAGTAAATCGTCCGGAAGTATCTTCGGTGTTGTATCACTTATTTGCTTCACTTGTAGATGTTGTGTCCAGAACCGGTGACCCAGCCGCTGCCACCTTTCACGATCGGTGTGGAAAAACGATTATCCTTAATCATTGTGGTCAGGTTCACGAACAGCAATGGTTAATGTGTAGAGCGGAGTGCTGTCCACCAAAGCGAGGATCCATCCGAAGTGTGTAAATGCGGAACGATTCGAAGGATCATCGATGATTAGTGCAGCGTAAAACGATATTTGCTCGGGGGCGCTCGCTTCATGGCAGCTGTAACAATCGTTTTGGTACTAGCCGTGTTGTTGTGCCGGTTCATCTTGCACAGCTAGCTTCGGTACGTTGGCAAACGTTCCGCTAGTGTTAAGTATAAGCCGTATGATCGTTGAGTTCCCTGCACTCCGGTGCAGTGGAAAACGGTGCGAAAGCATTCGGTGATTCGTTTTGTTCAGTGTTCCGGTGGAGTAAAAAATGCCTCCTTAGTTTTAAGTGTGTCAATTGTGTGATGTGTTGCCGGATCATTTTATGAAGCTGGCTGTCGTGCAATCGTAAATGTTTCGGGAGTGTTAAGTGTTTAAGTCGTGTGATCGTTTATAGTGTATGTTGTGCTAGCCGGTTAATTCGGCGCAGCTCTGGTTCCGGTGCAGTGGCAATGCTTTGCTAGTCTTAAGTGTGTTGTGTCACGTGTCTTCTGTGGTGTGTGATGTGCTTGCCGGTTCAGTTTTCGGCGCTTTTCTCGGCGCAGTGGAAAAAGGTTCCGGTTTGGTGTACGACCCATTTTAGTGTATGAGTATGAGTGTCCCGATAGGCAAATGTTTCGGAAGTGTTTGCAGTGGAAGTATTTCAGTCCTTCGATAGTGTTAAGTGCGTCAATTGTGTGATCATGATGTGTTGTGTGTTGTGCTTGCCGGTTCATTTTTCGCTGCTGGTTTCCCGGCCGTGGAAAATGTTCCGGTGTGGTGTACAACGAGTGTATTAGTGTATTGTGTGTCTCGATTGGCGTAGGCAAAGCATGTAAGATGCGTTTCCCCCTTTGCATGTTAAAGCGACTTTCGAAGAGCGATGTCAGCCAAGTTTATGCCTTTAGGTAAGTAAGCCTTTTGTTCCGGAGAAGGAAGATAATTTATTATACATCCTCTATTTATAAGTTTAATGCCCCTGCAGCATAAAATTCCAGTATGATGTGTGTTTTATTATATTATTTTTTTATTAAATTTTAATAATTTTATTAAAATTATTATTTTAAATTATAGGTGACAGCTATACGCCATATTTATAGTTTTTAAAATAACAATTTATTGTTTTTGCTTTTGGGTTATTTTTTGTGAGACATTAATGGGTGGGACAAAATTAATATTTCGTAAAATGATACTAAGAAGAATTTATAATGGAATTTTAAATATTTGAGTAAGTTATCATGATTGCGTGTACTTTGTAGTGGACATATAACACATACATTATCTAAGATAGTTGTCTTAATATAAAAAAATAAAATTATTCTTTTTTTTATAGCTCAATTCCTAGCAAAGGAAACATGAAGCAATACAAGGAGCGTAAAGACAAATTTCGATGAACAAAGATTCTATTTTGTCTTTTAACCTCAAATTACCGTGTGCTTGCTGCAGCGGCACTGCGCACCAATCGGTACGAAACGTCACACCTTACAATCGATAATGATTGGATCCCTTGGAAAGATCGTTTATTTGTCAAAGAGTTTGATAGTGTGCATAAAAACCACAACCTGCTCAATGCATCACACCAGCTGCCCTATGAAACCAGTGCCGTTGTCGTTCGACGATGCTGATGCCAATCATAGGAAGCAAAGCCATCCATCACTGGTTAGCTGGAACGACAACGTGCGTGCATGCGTAAACGTAAAATGATGCTGTAGGCTTTTTTTGTGACTATGAATTTAGCCCTTTAAAAGCTTGTTTTTTTGGGATTCACTTTTTGGTGAACTGTTCAAATTTATTTTCCCCGCCAAACAAATGTTGCCTCCGTTACCGTACCTCGCGCAGAAACTATAGAATTTAACCTCCTTTCGATTGGATTTAAAATGATTGCTCTATCAAAATTCTGGATTCCCGTTTTTTTTGCACAAGCATTTTGGCCATGTTTTCACCGATCGGTAAAGATTAATTCGTTTGCGAGGTTCGGAAAATTTCTGCTGCATTCGCTAAAGCCTCCCGCCAGTTTTTTTTCTCTCGTTCATTTCCTCCGATGGATCACCGGGCGCCTCCATTTTTCGGTTTTGTTCGAAATTCATGGTGAGGCTCAAAAATTGACCAACGTAATCGATGCGACCAGCATCGAACGCAAAACCGTGGCAGTATATTATCGTTTGCCCGATGCTAATGCAAAAAGCTTTCGGTCATTCGAACGGGATGAATATGTATACAACAGCAAACAAAAAACGTTCCCGATTTCCCGATCACAACCATATACTCATATAAAGAGCTGAAGGCCCGGCTGAAGGCACGGTTTGGCATTAACAAGAGTGTAGGATAGGAAGGGAACGTACAAACGCTACATTTTATTGGACAGATTTTCCAATTTTACGGATCAACGAGTTTTTTACGCTTCCGCGCTCGCGCACCGGATGGAGTAGCACTTTTCCGTGCCCTTTTTAGGGAGAGTTTGGGGCCGGGTGCACTTTTCCAAACTCGAGGAGTTGGGTGGGGATCCTGGAATCGAGGCTTCATTTAGCAGAAAATTATTTGCTGCAGTGTTAGGGAATTGTTTTTTTTTTCATTTCTTCTACTTTTTTGCTGCAAGTATTAGTATTCTTAAGAGGAATTGTGTATTTTAAATGCAGCTCAGGATGGAGCATGGGTTATTGGAAGAGTGAATTAAAATGTTTGGAATGTAGCATGAAGGTTTTGAAGGGCAAATAGATATTAGTGATGGGAAAAATTCTATTTTTTCTAGAGTCGGAATAACCCAACTCCTGTACATTCTGTAGTCAACTCCAGATTAATTCCGAAATATGAACGCCTGTATAAAAAAAAACTGTTTAAAGTTATTGATGGAAATACCAATTAAAAACTACAGAAAATGTCAATCAAAAATTTTGAAAAAAAGCCAGAGGAAAGCTAATTGAAACCTAGAAGACAACTATGGAAAACTCCAATAAAAAAAAACTATTTTTAAGCTTGTGAAAATCTTTTAAACACTTTGCGAAAAAGTGTAGAAGAATGCCAAGAAATTTGAAGAAAATTATAAAAAAACTGGAAAAAACTCATTTAAAATTAGTTTGAAAATCTGTATACGGAATTGGAGTTGGAATTGGAGAATACGGAAATTGTAGTCGAGATCGTGTTCAACTACGACTCTGATTCCGAAGTAATACGGAAGTTGACTCTGGATTTTGTTGGATCCGAGATCTGGTTTTTCAATTCCGGTGTGTCGGAGTACATTCATAACTCCACTCCAGAATTCCCATCTCTAATAGAATTTGGCCCACCATCAATTTAACTTTGGCCTATCTCTTCAAGAGACTTTTAAATCTTTAAGTATATGTATACAGGAACACATAAATCGATAAGGAGAAAGTAAAAATACACAACAAAAGTAGCAAAGCAACCCACCGAACATGAAAATTGATTTATTGGTTGACCTTTTGTGGTTTGTGGTTATGTTTCGGTCAAAATTTGGGTCCATTCTACAAACCACCACCCACAATTGTCCATGTTAAGTAGCATTATTTGCATGTTGAGGGAAGTTTTTTCTTCGAAAAAAAAAATTTACCTAACATTTGAAAAACCATAGCCAAAAAGGGAGCGAAAAAAACGAAGTTTCCCCGAGTCGTAAGCGGAAAAGTGGTTGTAAATTTTATGACACCTCCCCAAGGGTTCGTTACGAGTGTTGGAGCGTTTGTGCTTTTGGTTATTTGTCCAACGAAGGAGCAGCCGCTTTTCAGGTTCGTTACGTGGAGACCCTTTGGAATGGAAAACAGGGAAGAAGGCATCGTCCGCAATTGCACTCGATCGAGCGGCGGTGACTCAAACGAAGTGTTGGCTTTTTTACATTGTTTTCAGCTTAATACACTCCATCGCATGCAATTTGTAGCGGAAGGGAGAAGTTTGAAAAGAAGTTTAAAAATCATACCATGAAAATCTTCCAGCACGTCTCCTAGGGAGAGGGAGAGAAAGAGAGAGAGTGAGAGAGCATAAATGAAGCATTTGTTTACGGAAGCGGTTTCCAGGTTGTATTTTCCGGCCCTTGTTAGTAGGTGATTCCGGGTGGTCCAACGATTCGGTTTAAAATTATTCAAATAATGTTTTTATTAGAGCCTGTTTTGCCTGCTGCTCACTTCTAGGGCTAGTCAAACTTGTAGTGGTCGAGTGAAAAGAGAAAGGCGGGGGGAAAACAGGAGGCAACACTAGGAAAGTTAAACATGAAAATTCACGTACGACCAAACGGTGCACCACTACTAACAAAAAAGGAAGCAAAAGCATTCGCTTTCCTCGACCCCAAAAATGGTGCTCCTTAAAGGATCGCGTCAGCCAAAAAAGGGGGCTCCCCGTTCTCAGGCCTCGGGGTTTCTGGTTCACTTTCTTTCATGTGATTATGTGCTTCACCGTGTGGTACAGGATTATCCCGACCCGGAAGCACCTAGCGCAAATGCCATACATCATATGTTTCGCAGGAGGACACTGGCGGTGGGCCAGGTTGGTTTATGCAATTCACAATTCGTACGATGGACGCTTTCGGGGGTTCGGGTTTGGCAGCTGTCCTAGCAGTGCAGTGGAGGAAAGAAACATTTTAATTTCAGATTCATATGTGAAAAGATTTTTTTTGCAAATTTACGCTTACCGATAGCTTGGTGTGGGCGCCGTCCTTCTGACTGTTTGGACCGAATAATGTTGCTCGTTTGTGTTGCTCTCTTCAAAGGTTTTCACTCGTTGCCGTTTTGGTGCGTTGGTTTACCCAGGGAAATAGAAAAGTTAAACGTGGTGAAAAATATTAACCAGCTTGTTATTGCATGCTGCATATGTGCTTTTGGGGAAAATTGTATGTGAAAAGAATTATAGTTGTTTGATGATAGGTTAGTTCAAAGCGATGAGAATTTAAATGTAGGCCAGACAGTCGAATTCTAATATTCTGTGTCCTAATCTTTTTTTACATTCTTTATATTTTAAAACTAACTAATATTGTTAAAACTGAAATTGCATTTTTTTTTAGAAATGTTATAAGTACCTAAAGGGGGCGTCCCGGTGGTGCATGTGAAAAACGGTGCCCGTCCACACGGCAGCGACCGGGTTCAAATCCCATCCGGACCGTCCCCCCGTAGCATGGACTGACTATCCTGCTACGTGATAAAATAAGTCTTGATACGGCCAGGCCGTTCTAACCGAGCAAAAAAAAAAAAATAAGTACCTAAAGTAATACATTTCTTTTATTTTAATATATTAAGAAATGAATGACATTTGAGCCGTTTTGCCGTCAGACTGTTACCCAATGTTTGTTGGAGATCTTAAATTATTTCTCTCTATCTCGTCATCCTCTGATTGTTTATTACTTCAAGATCATCTCAACTCCTTCTTCCGCTGGTACTTTGAAGAAGGTCTTGGCCTAGGTCTTCCCAAGTGTAATGTTATATCCTTCTGTAGAGCCTCAAGTAATCTTACTTTTGTCCGTTGTCTAGAATCTTCTTGTTGACCAGATGATGTCTGTAAACGACTTCTGAGTGTGTGACATAGACCAAAGATTTAGCTTCTAAGTGCACCTTGATAAAACTCATAGCAAAACCTAAAGTTTCCTTTAGCTTCTCCATCGCATTGTTTGCTTATTCGGAAACTTCAAGTCTGGAGGGTTTATATTGACGTCTTTTAAGGTCAATATACAAGTTCTCCAGTATTTTGTGGTCGCCATCTTCTCACTCTCTTATCCAAAGATTTGAACGAGTACATAAATAATTTGAGCGTTTTGTACTTCGAAAGATCTTGGACCCAATCATGAACTCGGTGACTTTCGCAACCGCTGTCGGATATTGGGACTTGAAACGCTTAAAATAAGACGCTCTCATGCCTAAGCCTTATCCATTTCTTCAATCGTATTTAACCTAATAAACGCACCTGGACATGCGCTACGATCTCTTCCTTTCGCCAAACTGAAACAATTTTTCCAAACCGCCGTCAACTCCTTCCTTCGCCATGTGTTGCTACTGGCCCCAACTAATTTTACCTTCCGAGAATTCCCTGTGCTACTTAAGATAGAAAAGGTATATTAAGTAGATGTTAAGATGAACTTCATTTTTCCTCCGTATAGAATAGCCACGCAAGTAGTATAGTATTGCTTACAACTATTGGAGACTTAAACTACGATACTATTCACTTTGTTTGGAAGACATTTCCATCTTCTAGCACCTTATCTTGCAAGTACTCGGCTAACTTTGAGAATCCATAAAAGGAAAATAATTAATCACACGAATTGAAGTTCTGGTTATTAAAGATCTCGAGATTATTCTGGTTATTTCTAAAGATCTCGTCATTAACTGTGAGAGTATTTTGTTTAAAGTTTAGCTGATTAGAGCTATTTCTTTGGAAAACAAAATCCTATAAAATATCTTAAACATCTCAGACGGCATAATGTTCGAATTCATATGCTAAATCAGGAGAACAGTTTTTCTGGATATAGTATTGACGTCAGTCAGTATTGACGTTAAAGTCAGTCGCAATTTAATACTAAATATTGTACATTTTTCTCTTCAAAAATACTTTGCTCTTTCACAAGAAGCACAATAAATAATTGTATAAAATCCTAATAAAAAGTATGCAAAGCAATTTAGTTAACTACTTCATGCTAAATGTATAGAAGATAGCCTTAATGTATTATCAAGCACGTAGACAATTGAAAAGAATTCAAGGTATTATTCAAATGAAGCCCGGTTACTATTCGCACGGGTAAACTTCTCCACAAACAGCTGCACCTTGCGTTCCACGATAGTTACAGCACAGCTGTATAGAGTGATTTTAATAAATCCCTTAGTTATCCTCTCATTATCATAATCAAGTCAGTGCTTCGCCGCTTCAAAAGGTAGCCATATGGTAGCAAAACATCAAGCAGAAACTAGTTTCCTGAAAGCGGGTTTTCTTCCCCCCCCCCCCCGCCATTACTGATTGCATTCAACGCATCATCTTAACCGTTTTCATCTCGTTGCGAACAGTTAATAGGATGACTGGCTTCATAATCGTCTTACGTATGGTCTTCCGCTTACTAGCCCCAAAAGGAGGAAGGTTCCCATGAATGGCCATAGAAAGTTGAGCCGTATTCTTAAGTATTTCGCCACTCCAACACTGCTCTGGAGGTTGGTTTTTTTATGTTTCTTCCAATCTCCAAGCTGCAAAATTATGCGCGAAAAGTCTTTAAAGTGTGGTGGTTTTATTATTTTTAAATTCCCCTAGATTTAACCAACAGTAACTGGTGTGTGAAAGAGAAAAAAAAGAAGAAGACGATACAAACTAATGGAAGCTCAAAACTGGAGAAGGCACACAAAAAAAAAAAACAAATCCCGGCACCAGCTTGAGACCTCGTGATCGGTTTGTTTCGCTTGGTTCCGCTCCAGATCCGGAGCGGGCACTGGGAAAACAGGGCTCGAGGGCTTTTCACCTCAGCATTTTCTCGTCCATTTAAATGACACTCATTGGGCTGGAGCCGCCCGCCTGGTACACGATGAATGAGCCGGTGCTCTGTGTGTGGTGGGTTATAGGGATTGTGGGGTATGTATGGAAAAGTTTTCCCTTTTTGGCTTTTCGAGAAGCCCCACGTCCGCACACACAGAGACAGAATTAAGGAGAGGACGAATGGGCTGCCAAGCAAGTGACAGGGAAACCTCAAGCCTGGTTGTTGGTTGCTGCTAGTGGGCAAAAGATACAAAATAAGCACAGTGAGAGAGAAAAAAAAATACGAAAATGTACATCCTCGCTTGGGTCGCATCGCAACAAAAACGACACAAGTATTCGTCACCAGTGTGGATGGGCGCGTTTTGTGGCGTAAGAAAAGTTTCCCATCAAACTGCTTCAGGGGCTTCAACTTCATTTAGCTCTCCTGCCGCCAGCCACGACGGTCTGTTGTGTCCGTGTGGTGTTGTGTTATTTCGCCACCGGGAAAGAATTGCGCGTGTGGCAAAAAAGGCAGGGGCTTGCGAAGAACATGACATGCCGTTTTGGGTGGGTTTGGGGTGTCGGTCTACGGGGACAGGGGGAACGAAATTATTCAACTAAAATACTCGCTCGTCATCATTTCCCAACATTGCCATGGTACGGGAGCGTACATTAGCGATGTCGTAGGTCGATGTCGGTGGCGACATTTGGCTTAATGATGC
>STHD01005388.1:0-22152 GCA_016170015.1 Anopheles longipalpis | reverse complement strand
AAAATTGATGCCTTATGGTCAAAAATTGATGCGCTCTGTCAAAAATTGATGCTTTACAGACAAAATTTGATGAGCACTGTCAAAAATTCGTGACTTAGGACTAAAATTTGGTGGCAACGGCTGTAAAGTAAACAAACGAAAAGATTGATTGCTTATTTGCCATACTCTTTTCGGTGCTGCACAAATGCATCATCAACCTTCGTCTAAATAACAAAAAGCATCGGATAATACCATGTGATACTAACGTCATTAATTGCACATTGTTTTTTTTCCAAAATAAGTAATTATTTCCCTTATCATGTTTATTTAGAACGGTTCGTGCAATTACAAAAGCTTCTTCAACGGGAACTTTACAATGGCAATCATATTAGAAATCTTTACTCTCATTATTATATTCCGTAACGACATCACATCCTTTGAATTGAATGTCAAACCGTCCATTGTGTCGGTGGCAGGGTCAACTTTTATAATGCCATATGGCTCCATCGTTATCAGCCAACGCCATTCGTCCGATGGAGACGCCTGGTGCCGTTTGAAACGATTGGTCTGATGTTGAAGGTTAACGATCAATTACGCAAAAGGCAACTGTCTTCAGATGTTTTTGCTTTTTCTTGCTAGTCAATTTTCAGCTGCCTGTTTCCTTGTAACCTTGATTGTGGTTTTGGTTCTTTCCTGACTGGTGGCGTCATGGGTTGGGGGGTGTTTTGTTTCCCATCATGTCCGCACACTAATTAATCGTTGATTAGGGAAAGGACCTCCTATTGCTTTAGCTGTGCTCAATGGTGGTATAATTATGAGTTGGAGTGTACATACGTAAGATTATTTACTTTAACTTCAGCGATATCGCTCGATGCTTGGTATTAGAAATGAGAATAACAACTCTTTTTAGTGAGTCAACTCACAGTGAATGAGTCGTTATTAGAAGTCATGAGTGTAAGCATGGTGTGTCGAGTTGCAAAAAGAGTAAATACGTGAGACATCAATTTATAAATTTTGCTAAATTTCCCAAAAAAGGTATAGCCTTAGGAAATTTTAAAATTTTTAGAATTTATTTATTTTTTCACTATTTTTTGTTCTTTTTTTATTTAAAGCATTATTTGAGTGAAAAGAAACTAATTTCAACCAATTGGCATTAAAATAAATCAATTTAAATTTTTTTGCAAAATTTCTCAAAAAAAATGGCAAGGGGTAAGCCTTATGAAATTTTCGAGTTGAAATTTTTTTTAAAATTTTTTTTTGTGATTTTTTATTCTTTTTTTAATTTAAAGCATTATTTGAGTGAAAAGAAACTTATTGCAACAAATTCGCATTAAAATATATGACATTTATAAATTTTGCTGAATTGCTCAAAAATGAGGAAAATTTTACATTTTCTCAAACAGGGTATGGAATTTGGTTCCTCGAATAACTTCTGGCACAGACATCTGAGGTTATGGCCGTCCAAGAAGAAAATGTAGCCATTGGTGCCATCTATCGACCACAGGTTAAAGATTGGCGATCCGTTGGATACCGACCGAGTTATAGGCAAAACTTGGTGCAAAAATGAGCCTTAGGAAATTTTCAAATTTATAATTTTTTTTCTTCGGAGCGAGCAATATATTCATTTGGCTAGTTTGGGTATTGTACACATCTATTCCGTTTCAACTCATGTGTTTCAAACGATTTGTTTCAACTCATTTTTGTTTCAACTCACTCGCACATTTTCGTTTCAACTCACGCATTTACTCTTTTTGCGACTCGATTCACCACGGCTACATGCTTACACTCATGAGTGAGTAGGTGAAAAAAGAGTCACTAAAACTCCTCGTGGTGAGTGAATGAAACTCGTTCAATACAACGTTTCAACGCATTATCTCACTCTTACTCACTTTGCACATCTCTACTTGGGATACAGTGGTACTAATATTAAAGAGTTTTATTTTTATTACGATGTTACAACAATTTAAGCTCTAAAAAACATGTAAAACAATGAAAAATCTCTAGCTGTTTGTAGTGCATAAATTCAGCAAATCAATTTTACTTTTTCTTATACATAATTTGAAAAACCGCTTTTCACTGTAAAGGATTAATTACCAATCCCTTTTCAATATTCACGTAATCCTTTAGCAAAACTGGAACATATTGTAGTACAATGCAGTACAAAAAATGGAAATGTTAAACCACCCCGAACTTTTCCCTTAATAAACCCATTCACGGAAATTACAGTCGACCAATGCACCAAACAGGAGCATTATTTTTGTACCGAACCAAATGTTCAAAGCTAGTTTTACTAACGGTAACGAGTAATGCACAAAAAGAGAGAGAAAGAGAGAGAGAAAGAGATAGATAGAGAGAGAGAGAGAGATAGAGTAGCATTAACCACGGTTTTCAATTTACAAACCACCAGGTACCTGCCTGCTTTGCTCCACGCATATTTGATGCGAATGCATGTTTTTCCTTTGGAAAAACCACACGGCATGTTAGCGGTGTGGGAGAAAAGCTAAACCAAATCTGCTGCTGTTGACGATCCGAACCATTATATCGGATACCGGAATTGTAAGCTAATCCGTCCTGTACCGGTACATGATGTGTTCTGGTTTCTGGGGTTTAGCAGTGTTATCATGCTGTTAGTGCAAACTTTTGTGCGTGATTAGCTTTCCCTACCATGTGAGGGTAGGTTTTTGCTTTGAAAATTCAAAAGTTGTTAGTATTATGCCATAGAAAAATAGGTACAATATAATGTCGTAATTCGGAGAAGTCGTCATATCCGTAAACCAATCTGTTTTTTTTTTTTGGGATATAATGTTGTCAAAATGGTGCGATTCGTATCGTTGTGGGTTCTACTCTACTGCGAATAATTCCAATTGTTTAACAGATATGTGTACGAGATAGTGATTGAAATAGTTAAACCCTTTGTTAGAAAGTTATTAATTCAAATAACAACACGGGAAACTAATTTCAATTAGCTTCAACATTGAATGAATGGACGTTTTGTGGCTTAACAACAACACCCACCGTAAATGAAGTTAAGGTTAAAGTTCGTTAGCACCGGTTTTCTAGTTTGGTTTTTCATATGTGGCTATCATACTACGTAGTCTATCCGGCAGGTAGATGAAATTATGTTAGTAAGCTCGTACGATGCTTTACAGACTTCTCAAACTTTCACTTGCTTGTAAATTAGTTTAACGCTCTACCGTATGTGTTGAAGCCTTCGTATTTGATGTGTGAGTTATTCAATTGTTGAATAAATTGCTTAATTAACATTCCTCATAAAGGAGAAACTCCGTACAAAACTAAATGTGGAATTATAGTTTTCGTTTTGTGTTTTGTGTTTGGTCTTCGTTATATGTACATACAATGCTGAACTTGTTTCCTTAACATGCACAGAACAAACTTAAAGTAAAAAATTCGGTAAATTTGAAATTGTAGCGCGCATAAATGTTTACACTTTTTTAAAATAAACGTGCAAATCGTATTTCAATTTTCTACAACTTTCATTTTTATCTCATAGTTTTTTCTTTTATTAAAAAAATCTAAATATGTTATAGTTATGTTATGCACTGTACAAATAACTTTATTGCTCCAGTTGAAACTAATCTGTCACCTAACAATATTGCTTTAACCGTTTTGTAACGAGAGATCGTCTAGAGATTTACCTTTCGTGCTATCACCGGAAACATCAAATATTCAATGCATGCTCAATATTACGGCTGCAGAAAATTTAATAAAATGAATTCCCTTTCTCTTGCAAAATTGTGCACTTTCCGTTCGGCATTGTCCTTGTCTTGTGATTATTTATTGAGATTGCTTTGACAAAACCTAGTGCTTCTTAGCCAGGAGGACTTGATAGCCGTAACCAGCAAAATGCAAAAGGTTAAGCTGCTTCGGAATCCATCCAGAATCCCTGCAGCAGTATTCTCATTAATCCACCCAATGCCAAAGGAAACCATACACGCCCCACAAAACACCGAACCTAACCGGCTTAATGAGAAATTGCTTTGTTGCACAAACAGAGTAACCGAGAACTGGTGGAAACATTTCACTTGATTACATCCTCTTTCATTAGTACGCGAATACCTTCCGGGGGATACTCCCCCCAAGAAGTCTTCGCCGTACGAGTAAGTGAAGGGAGACGATGGTACGTTTAGGATTAGCATTGTGGTGGTTGTCTGGTTTTGACTTTTGCTTCGCCACGTACAATACACTTAATGTACGGTACCTTTCACCTGTGTTGTGATGTCTGTCTAACCTTTACGGGTTAAGATTCTGCAGCATGCTCTGGTGTGTGTGGTCGATGTTTGTGGTAAACGGATGCTTGGTATTCTCTAGCTCTGGAGGTGAAGTTGCATTAGAGTTTCTGCATATATCGATCGGTCCCCGATTAGCTGCATTGTGTGCGTATGCTTCCCCTGGCTCCCGGGGTGGGAAGATACGTTCCGTTTGCAACTACTCAAGTACTAACGTTCTCGTGCTTCAAATCGTTCAAGAAGCATGTCCATTGGCGTTATTACAAGAAGGCGTATACAGCCATTTGGGAGAGGTGAAAGAGTGTGCCTAATTGAAATGAATATCACTTTACAGCAGCTCGTGCCTTGTGTAGCCGTATGTTCGAGACAATGGAGGAGATGCTTTTTCTGCTTTAATGCACTTGGATAAACAGAGTAATAGAAACAGAAAGAGAGGGACAGAGAGAAAGATAGCGAAGGAGGATGGCATTCATTAGCCATGGAGGTTACGTGCATAAGCTGCAAACGCATTACGCCGTAGTAGTAGGTAAAGAGTGAAATGGGCTTAATTGAGTGGTGTTGATTTTGCAACAGTTGCGCTTTATGATTGTGACGCACCAGGCATCCGTACAGGATGTTGCCAAGGAGTTGGACTAATTTCTTCAAACATTGGGAGGCGTTCGTGTTTCGAGGTAAGACGCTTAACGAATCGTGTAGGATGTTTGAACGACTGCTTTTACGGCATAATATTTGTGCTTTGCAAAGGCATATACGGAGTGTTCGGACTTAATAAGACAGTTGTTGTTTTTGGTTGTTGCTTGCCATAGTAAGACAAGCGATATCTCATTAGATAAGCTGGGGGAACAATGTGTAAACAGAGAGAAACCTGTCGAATGAATTGATCAACTGAGAATTTATGATGAAACAACAAAAAACCTTGAAAAACGATGCGGAATGAGATGGAAAACTGCAATTTGGGAAGAAGCCGACGATCGGATAGCGGCGCATTTTTGTTGAATCTGCAGGAAAAAAGTTCTGCTGAATCGAGGAACCGGGCGCTACATAAAGCTTCTGGAAACGGTTGTAAAGCTCTGGATTACAAGAGTAGATAACAATGGTAAGCCGTATGGGTGGCAAAATGATACCTTGTCCTACGGATGCTGAATGACTTCAGCGCATCGAATTTGTGGCCACTTAACCCCTGCGGGAAAATGTTATGTTTTGGGGCGAAAATGAACGATATACGAATAGATCGCTCAGCTACACCAAAGCAGAATTAGTTTTAAAAATTAAGTCCGTTTTTTGTGGCTCTTATTAGGGAGATGGTGGCCAGGGTTTGTTTTAGGTTTTGGAGCCAGATCTTGGATTTTGAATAACTCGTGTAATCAGCATTATAAGCTACAATCCTTATAACTTTTTTCCTCAATTAATGAAATTTAATTAAAAAAAATTCATCTTCCTTAGGGAACTGTCAAATTTAGCCTTCAAACCCTGTAATACAGGAAACTGTCATATAAACTTTTAGGACATTTGGGGCAATTTTCTAGTTCTCTGTTTAAGAATAATTACTTTTATAGAAAAAAAACTTCAGCTTTATGTAATTACCAAATATGTAAAAGCGTTAATCTATCGATGATATACTATTAGCGCTAACAACATACAAAATACCGTCATGGGTTTGTAGTTTTGTTTAAATAATTAAAGTTCAACATACGTACTGATATAATAGATACGGTTATCAATATTAATATACTCAACTGTAGTAAACAGGCACAACAATTACGTAGTAAGTAACAACAAACAATTTCACACAAGCATACAAAACTTCAAATAGAGCAACAAGTAACCAAGTACTTACTTGCTATCTGTCCGTTCCGTGAGTGACAATCCGCACGCACTGGCTGATGGCAATGATGGTGATGGTGGTGGTGATGAAAGTGATGATGATACGGATAGCAGCTGCCAGATGATTGTTGCTGCTGTGTCGATGATGATTGTTGCTGCTGCTGCTGATGCTGTTGCTGGGTGGCACTAATACCACTGGCCGATGTGATACTGGCCGTCGGAACCGGTCCAGTAGTTCCGCACGCTCCGTAGCTAGTTGTAGGGCCTGGGCCTGGACACGTGGCCGGATCGCAGCAGGGCAACTGTTCACGCCCCGGGCCAGCACCGGCAAGCGTTATATCATCTTTGGTAAACTTATTCTCCGGCGAACTTGCGACTGATGGTTTTGCGAAGTTTTGCCCAAATTGCATGCGGATGGAATTTTGAAATTTTTGCAGAGAAGTATCGAAAATACACGAGAATGGAAAAAAGAGAAAAAGAGGAAAACAAGAAAAATAGAAAACAATCGTACACGATAAGATGCGGAACTGAAGTGGGGTGGGTGTGCAGTTTGAGTTCAATGCATCATGTGTGTGGATGTGTTTGTTTTTGGGGGAACTTTTTAAAATGTATAAAAATTTTAAGTAGAAACATTATACTCGATTGAAGTAAATTGTTTGATTTGAAAATATTGCCAGATTGAAAAATAATCAATTTGAAAGAGAAAATTATTGGTGCAGTTTTAATATTAAACATCAATTTGAAAAAAGAATAGTTTCAAAATTTGTAAACACTTTTATTTTTAAATAAATTTAATTTTGCTTTCCTCCTTTTTAATATTGCTTCAAGTCGATGACATTGCACTTTCGTAAGATAAAATGATAAAATATGCATCGTTCATTGCATTGCAATTGATCTTACCTTCTTTATTGCTTACTCTTACATTCACATGCTAAAATGTAATATTTAACGTTCTGAAAGATGTTAATAGATGCTTGTATTTCAAATCAAAACTCTACTATAAGAAATAACGTTTATCTTTTTTTTTTCTTCCAAATATAGCATACGAGTTTCTATTTCTATTAGATAATAAACGAATGTCGCATACGATTATTTGATATAATTTTTCCAACATGTTTTTTTGCAATAATTAAATGTCAATATCGAACTACTAGCAAGCAGATAACTATAATAAGCAATATTTTTAAATTCTAGCATATTTTTCAAACTACCTGAAGCAATATTTTGAACGCTATCGATTCACTACGCATTTGTTTAATTATTAAAAGTGCCCCAAACGTGGCCGACCAGGCGCCTCCATTATGTTGTGATTTATCCTTAAAACCTTAAACCCATCCGTGATTGTGGTGGAGTTAGAATTGTATGTGGAATGTATTTGATGTGTACTGTATCTAGAAATTAGGCATATGAACAAAGTTAGACACAATTACCATAATCCATCCTTTACGCTGATTAAATGATCCAAACAACGCGCCCTACTTTCGGTTACCGTGTCGTGGGTCGGGGTCATCGAGGAACGCATTTTATTGTGACAAATCGTGATCGGCCGTGTTTTTCCATTTGCGATGTAAATGGAACACATTGCGGTCGAACCGAAGCTGGGCTTTGTTTTAATTAGTAACTGTAAACGATCGTTCCCATACCGGTGGCGGTGCCGGAACTCGAACCGTTTCATTATCCGATTGTATCGTGTCTGTGGATTTTCATGAGGATGGTGTGTCACGTGTCTAATTGTTTGATGCAACCATTATACAATTACGCACGATTATGTGTGAAAACTATGTCCGACAGCTGTCAGGAATGCGTTCAACAATTTGCTTCTGTCGGCTCCAGGCATTAGTGGTGATGTGTTGTTTAAATGGTGAATTAAGCAGAACTGTTGAACTGCCGGAGGGCATTTCTGTGCACTATATTATTGTAATATAGAGCACAACAATCATGAGGTATGTTTGAAGTTCATAAAAGTTAAAGACAACTGTATCATTTAGTATTTAACAAAAATGGGATAAATTTCAGTTTTATTTAATACTGCCAATGACGTACATTTACGATAGTTTTACGATTCAACAAAATTGAATATAACCAAGTGTAGAAAGAGCCAAAATTGGATTTTATGGTTGACGTTCGTAAACATTTATGAACTCATTTCGAGCACACCGGGACAGCTGCAACAAAATAGGATAACTACCAGCAAGGACTTCCTTCTAAATCATGTAATCGGGTAAAGTAGCAACATCACAGCCATCTTCACCGTGAGATAAGCACCTAGTGTGTAGTGTCTTCTCCATTTCGACGCAATGGGTTCATTTTCTTTGTGAAAAATAAAGTCATATTTTTATGACAGCTCCAACCGAGCGTAAGCAGTAACCATGTCCATTGTGGCATCCGGTAACTCAATGAACTACTACTACTACTACTTGCCAGGGTGCAAAGTCAATTACTGCTCGAGGTGAAAATGTAACATTTCCTTTTTTGAACTCGTTTACCAAGGGTTGGATTGGAACGAAACTGGGCGAGACATTGAATTTCCTCACAAATGATGGTCTGCTTCCGTACGGACGTTGGGTAAAGATTGGAAGAGCCTAGAGAGCTGACCATTATTATGAAATGTTAGTTTTAGATATCCCACATACGGTTGCTGACTTCTTATGTTGCTGCCTTTCGGTCCAGACGTCGATAGTGTTGAGCTTTCGAGGCAACTTTTTCAATCTTGCGAATGACGGCAATGTGTAGTTTGTGGGATGGAATTATTGGATGAAAACAAATGTTGTTTGCGGAAATGTTGAAATAGTCTCACCCGAGAGTTATGGATGCGTCTACGACCCATTAAGCAATGGGTGCTTTTAATTGATTGGAATACGAGAGTATTTGATATCGCTGTTGTGCGAGTTTGTACGGTGCATTGCGCTGGCTTCCATTAATAAACACAGCAGACAAAGCAAATCGTACAACGCATGTAGATAACAGTCAATCGAGAGGATTATAAGTTACGTATCTATGTCAAGCAGTTGTTCTGTTTATTGGAAGCTTATGCTTTATCTAAAGTTTATTGAAGCAAATTGGAAATACAATGTATCTAAGCATTAAACATATTTTTTTGAAGATAGGTCGATTTAAAGACTTTCGGTGCTCGGACTAGTGAGTCTTAATTTATTTACCTTCAGGACCATCTTGTTGTACTAATGATTGACTATTAAGCTACATAAAAATCCAGGAAGGTGAACATAAATAACGCCATTTTAGCTAATGCTGATACTTAGCTCAGCAAGAAGATGTTCTTGCAAGATGTTTTCTTTATATTCTCTTCATTACACACCACTGGCATTAAGAGGACTGTCTTAAATCATAATTAAATTTATCACCCCAGCAAACATGATGTAATGAAGTAATTTTTTTTTATTAATTCATTCAGCTAACGCAAACAAATGGCCTGTCTAGCAGTAAAATGTAGCTTAATATTTCAAGAGTAATTAAAATCCACGTTACAATACTCACTTCAATACACAGTTACGGTTCGCTGCACCACTCATGGAGCGATGGAGCGTTTTCATTCGAAACAACCAGTTCACCTTATCACTCCAAAACTGACGAGAAAGGTGCTGATAATTCGTTCCACTTAACCCTCTGCTGATTCAGCAGCAAAGCACGCACGCACACAGTCGTACAACAAAACTTGAGACATTTTTCCGACATGTTTCACGCGCCATTTCGGTACGGGTGGAAAGAAATATGGTATAATTTATCGCGCCCCGGTGTAAGGATCTGTGTAAAAAGGTTTGTAAAATTTGGTGCTCAACGTCAGCAGTTGGTTGCCCTTAAGCCGTCGCCTAACGTACCTCACTCATACATCGCCGGCTTCCAGTTCCTGCTGGGTACGTGATGGATTTAAGTGTGGCAAAGTTATTACGGGTACCATTAATATTTGATGCTCACGAATCTGAAACTCGCGAATGAAGGGCGTGGTAGTTGGATGGGGGATCGCTTGGGGATCGAATGGGAAGGCTCTTCTGCTAAAGAGCCATGCAACCCATTAATGGAAGTTACGGTTGTTTGCATTTGGATTGCGGAGGCTTACCAACCCCGAAGGTACCCGCGGAATGTGCAACGGTTCGCGAATATTTGATGCTGTGCAAATTGAACCACGGTGATTGAACTTGGGCGGCACGAAACAAAACAGCGAAAGCAACGGAACGCCACCTAGACTAAGGGAAAAGCTTCCCACGATTGGGAAGCATTTTTCCACTCGACCGGAAACGACCGGGTCTCAGAAGTTTTTTGGTTCGACTGTGCAAGCAGCAACATGCGTTGGTTTGGTGGTTTCAGATAAAAGAACGCAAAACAACAACACAGCATCCTATTGGGAAAGTTTCGTCGGTAGGTGGAAAAATGGCAGGGAAAATTGTTGCCCTCCAAAAACCGTATGAAAATAACTCTTAAACAGGTACTGAGTTACGAAGAAAACAAAGTGTTGGTTTGCAGGTTAAAAAGGGGTTTGAAATTATGCGCGCCGTACGGTTCGTAGCATCCGTCAACACGAGTTTTGTTTTCGTGCTCAAAACGACGGCAAGGATTTTTTGATCTGATTTTAAAATTGAAGCAAAAATGTTGGTTTAAAAATAGAAAACACTTTTTTCCCTATTTAAAAAAAAACTCAAGATTTTTTTAAAAGAAAACTCAGGTAAATATGTTACCTTTTTGAATTGAGTTGTTGGGAATTGGGAGTTGAATCATTATTTGAATACATTTTTACTAAAAATCCATATGAATGGCTCTTTTTATATGTTTGATTAATAACAACACTGTAAAATACTATTCAAAAATATATTTGATTGGTACTGATGTTTTATATTATCAATTTGGTGGCATCACTCGAAACTTAAATTAATTTCATTAGAAAAAAGCTTGCGTTTGCATATACAATACAATTGCGTGTCGTTCTGGTGCCATCACTCGTAAATAAATTAATTTTATGCTGGTAACAACTTTTTCTTACTCCTGTACTTTGAGCAAGTTTTTGTCCATCTGGTTGCAACTATTCTCAACCCTGTCTCAACTTCAACTTTTCAACCCTGGAGAAATGAGAACAAAATAAACTTAGCACCAGAGCGAGCTAGTAAATTCCATCAACTGTCAGTGTATTCAATCGCTAGCAGGGGGGAAAAACCCTTATTTTTCCTTCACTTTTTGCGGTAAATAAATGTCATTTTCCAGCTGCACCCGTTCCAGTCCATCAAAAGCTTTACTGCACGGTGCAGGGTTGCATCGTCCGCTTTTGTTTTCAAAGTGCACAGGGAAAAGCTATGAAGTGAATGCACCACGGTTGCATCGTGAAGAGCAAACCGCTTACCCACTACTGGGGCTGCTTGAGCAGTGCTGTGCTAACGAAAATGCGTTATAAGCATGCTTAAGTGGTTGCATATTGCAGCGTGCATCCTTGGTTTCTATTGCTTTGTTTTTTTTTTTGCATGAGCAACGTATTGACGGTGATGGTTAGAAAAAGTCGTTAGTTTTCTTTCGGCATACCACGCTGAAGCTTTTCCACTTCTGGGTGATACTTTCCGGTGGGGTAGAATGGAAAAGAGTGCTGGCAGAGAGGTATGGTGAGAGAAAAATAAGAAAACTGCAATGAACCAAGACGATATGATTTTAATTTAATGCATTGGTACGATGATGCATAGTGGTTGTCATAACGGATTGGTTGTAGAAGTAGCCGAAGCTTTTCTAGTGCTTTTGCAGTGGTGTTACTTTGGATAGGTCATAGCATAGTTGCGTGTAAGACTAATGTTGCGCATGCAACGATAGGTTAGAATAGTTTGATTGTTTGAAAATGTAACTTAGACCAAAATCAATTAAATTATCCGGAAGCAATAAAACCGACAATACATTTAGGACAAGACACGATATACTTCACTTGAATTTCAAACCTCAACTTGTTAAACCTTAATTTTGTCAGGTCATTCGGGTTAGAAATCGAGTTAAACGGAGGTTCACATTTAAATGCTTGTTACTTGATGCTTGAAAAACCCAACAAGAGACCAGTCAGAGAGACAAAGTCCACCGTTAGGAACTGGTCCAAGGAATCCAGGAACAAGCCTAGCGTCCGATCACGTTAATCTCCTGTTTCTAAGACTGCCAATAGACAGTATACGACCTACCGCAGGGACTAATTCTAGTTAATCCAGAATAAAGCCTAACGTTCGGTCTATATTGGCCTAAGGGCAAAAGGAATCCAGTGCAGGGGTTTCCGGAGTTAACCGATCTTCGCGTGGTCAACTCCTTGGCGGCAGAACTAGCATTCCGACTTTGTTTCCGCAGCAACAAGTGCTTTTTGAGTTTCTTGTCATTAGAAAGCTTTCTCACTCGTCCTTTTGTTCATAATAAAAATTAAATCAACATTATAATAGCTTTGATAAAGCTTTAACTTCAATAAATATTAATTTTAATACATATTGGAAACCATCCATCCAACTTTGATTGGAAACTGTTTACCATATGGAACTATTATAAAATGCCCCAAATTTAAGCCTTACTGTTCAAACAATATTCATCTCGGGAACTAAAAATTGGTCCCTTCGTTAAAAAAAAATTCCTGCACCATGCAATCGTGACAGACATACATATAAGCTATGCTCAAAATTCGTCTCCTTTCCAAGTAATATAATCAAAATCCAATCAATGCTGAATGTGACAAAAAGAAAAACAAGAACACGACCAAACAAACCTTCTAAAGATGCTGGTAGCTTGGTCTGAAATGGGAAATTTTCTTCGCAATGTTGGAAGAATGCTTCAAACCAAAAATTAGAACAAAATTCTCATCACGTAGCTGCCAGAAAACCTCGGTACGGTTGTCCAGCCATGTTCTGCTAGGTGACGGAGGATTACACCGTTTCGAATGAATTGGATACATTTGAGAAATCTCACACTACAAACATTCTTCCACATTCGTCGGTAAAGCACACGTCCATTCAACATGCACTTGAATTCCTAGATTTTGTTGACACACACACACAAACGGTTCGCATTTCTCGGAACCGATATGAAGTTTCGTTCGAAAATAGTATAAAAGACCATCGCCAGGCAATGGTGTGTTGTGGAGGAGAGACGAACCAAATCCTGCCAGACAGATAAATGATTGTTGTGCTGGGTGACGAATAACTGGTTTAGTTCGCGATTTTGATACAACGGCGCATCAATTTTTCCATTTTTCTCCCGCTGTGCTTTACAGTTTCGGCAATCGTTTCGCTTCAAAGCGGTTCTCATATTACGCCATCAAGCCGGAAAACTGATGGCCGTGCGTTTCTTCATTATTGGGCCCATTTAGCAAACGTTGCGATGGCGATGGAATTGGTTTGCCGAACTAAAAAAAAAAAAAACCGTGTGGACACTTGGTCCGGCGCTTGGTTTTTAGGCCATTTTATCCGCATTATGAAGGATGGGTGCTGTAAAGACGATACCGATACAGTGTATCACGATGACAGAGTACGATCTTGATGATAATGGTCAAACATTGGTAATACGAGGACTCGATACTAGAGACGTGAAGCACCATGAAACCACGTTTTTTGCTCGGGTGCTTTTTTTCCGCACGCAGCAAGAAGAAAAGCGAACCAAAAAAGAGAAAAAATCGAGTTCAAGTTGGCTAACAACTTCTGCTTCTCGGCACCGTTAGCACCGTGTCAGCACGGTCAGTTCGCTAGTCGTAAAATATACTAATAAATTCGTTTACGATATGATACTAATAACGAGCGGTCTTCTCCTGAGGCAGTGCTTTTGATTGGACCGCCCGCGTCTGAAGTAGGTGCAGGTTCAGGCCAGCAGACAGGACAGGTTGAAGTAGTGTTGTGAGTATCTTCACAGCAGTTGCGTAGAAGATTGGGTTGGGAAAGTTTTGCTGGGAATACAGTGCAAACGTTATGGCTTAGGCAAGAAATGTTGCTGATAAGGATGGTTAAATGTTTCTTTTGATTACTTGTAAATTGTGCGCGTCTTGTACGCAAGTGTTTCGATTGTTATGTGAAAAGATTAGATCGTTTATAATCTTCCATTCGCTTTATTGAGCATTTATTTCCTCAAGTGGTAGACTCAGTACAAACTATTAATTTAGAAACTCATTTTCAAACAAATTTTCACAGAGAAGCTTTTTTGCAAGCTTTTAATTGCTTTAAGCATGGCATAAAACCGGCACCACCTCGGTTAGCGATAAATATAATAATCTCGTTTATGCTACTTCGGATAACTTTATGACTGTCTGCAATACAAAGCGGGAGATAAAAAGAAAGAGAACAAAAAAGAAACGATCCATTTAAATCCATGTTGCCGTTCGGACAGCGCCGCTGCGGACAAAAAAGCTGCAAACGTAAAAGTTTTTTAATTCCCTCTTGCCAAATCCAGAAGATAAACGAAACGGCTCTCGCCCCCCCACCGTCTATGTATATCACGATCGTCCATAAAACGATTTTACGTAGCGAAAACCATGTAAAGGGACAGCTTTTTGGTTGTTGATTTTTTGTTTTTTTCTTTTTGCAAGCGACCAATTTTATGCCCCATCGTATTATACGGGCTTCTTTTGACCGTGCATCTCCCGACCTCGGGAGTAAAAATCCTAAATAAGTCGCATTCAGCCACCGCAAAGGAATCAAACTTCAATTACACACTACCTTGCTGGCTTTGAACTTAGTTTGTGGCTTTCTTTGTCGTGCGTGTAAGAGGTGTCCTGCCTTCGGTGGTAGGACACCTGGTCGTACGTAGCCTAGTGCCCACCTATAGTGAACCATGGGCTTTATCCACCAAAACTGGACGATAATTTCTTCAGTGAAATATTCCATAAATTTGCATTATATTCGATGATGCTTTTGGTATTGGGTAGAGATGGGTAGAACAAAACATAAAAAAAAAACATCATGCGGTTGTTCGCTTGACACAAGAGCACATGGAATACGCCTTCCGGCACAAAAAACCACCTACCTGTAAACCACCGAAAGCGTAAAACTTGGTTTCGGAGTTTTTTTTCCCCCGAAAAATAAGAAGTACCCACGTGGGAACGGTTGCACGGTTGGACGTGTAAAGTTTCGAATCTTCGTTAGAAAAGCCTCAGTGGTGCAAAGTTAGTCGTTAGTGACGCTTGGGTGTTGTTTTGTGTGGGTCTGTGTGGTGCAAACGCCAGACGGATTATGCGTATGATCGGTATACGCTCAAACGCTAGTCACTGTTGTTGAAGGCAAATTTATGCTGAAGCAATAGTCGTTGACTTGGTTAAGAGCCGGATGTAGTAGAAAGTTTTGCTATACGAATCCTTCTGCAGCTTTGTTAAAGCACTTGTGAATCTAGTTCTGCATCAGAAGTTGATTTTGTGGGTAAAAAGTTCCAGTCAAAAATGGGTGACCCAAAAGTTCATAGCCGATTTCCATTGGAGGAGACCAAAACCATTTCAGCAAAGGGTGCTCGGTGAGGAATGTGAAGCGAACATTCCTTTAAATCCGGCCATCCGACGGGTAAAGGATCCCCGTCACGGTTGGTTGCTGTTTGCTGGAACGAACGTTCCTTCCAGTCACTTCACTTGTGCAAAAGCAACGGATGCGTGACGGAAGTGAACTACGGGGATGATGTCAGTAGGAAACGAAAATGAATCGTTCCGGATTGGGAGTTGAAGTAGTATGTGTGTATCTTGCAGGAGATATATTTTTTTTTGTTATGGTACGACGTATTTGAGATGCTGAACACATGTCGTTTGTAATGTTCGTGGAATCATACATTATTCTTAACCATAAATCACCAAATTGTAGTTATCGGCATTGTACGCTTGGTCGCACATAAAGACGAACAGGAGACGTTTACAAAAGTATTTCTTTGGATTTTGAATTGTTTTCTTAGAATATATTCATCTAATCTTATAATGTTTGAAAAATCTCTCAATGTTATTAAGGTTCACATTAGAGATGTGCACACTAAGTAAGAGTGAGTGAATGAGTTTAATCTTACAAAGGAGTTTACGGTTTCAACTCATCATAAGGATCTTTTAGGAATCTTTTACTTACTCTTTTACATTTTTATTCATTCAATCTCTGTTCCGACTAATTGCGTTTTTATTCACTCACTCTCTGTGCCGACTAATGAGTAACAATTTAGATCTAAAAGGATTAACAACCCAAAAACCCAAAAAGACTACCAAAACACTTACTCACTCTTATTGCGTGAGTTCAGTCATTTGTCGGCAGAGAGAGTGAGTGAGTAAATACCCAAAGGAGTGAGTAATTAGCCGGCAGAGGGAGTGAGTGAGTAAAAGCGCCAAGGAGTAATTAAAAGATTAGTTTAGAGTAATATTTTTTTGACTCTCAGAAGAGTGAGTTATAACCACTCTTTCACTCTGTTTCAACTCTCTGAAAACACTCAGTATATTTTTTTCTAGTTCATATACATGTAAAACAATTTAAATATTTTGTTTGATTGTACATTTTTTTTTATAAAAAATGTCTGCCTTCATAAATCCATTGTAGAGATAGTGGACATAAGTTTCTAATTTATGTACAGTGAATTCGTTTGTAGGAGAAGACAGATCTAGATGAGATTTAATACTCAAAAGTCGGTGTGATAGCTAATGCGCCAAGCCAGTACACCATGGAATGGACTCAAACAAACCAAGCTGTTTTTGTTTTAAGTTATGCTAGTGAAAGTGTAATAGTAATATTTTATATTTTAGTATAAAATTATTAAATATTATCAATTTATTAACAACATTTTTTTATTATAGAGATTTTGAGTTAATTAAAAATACTGTATTAGAAACGTTAGGCTAATCGTTTGTAACTCTGGTAAATGGACTTCGAAAAACAGAGGAAAAGTTCCAATAATGAAATATTTCATCAAAGTTTTCATTCGCACAATGCAACACATTTCTCGAACCAGTGAAGAAGAGAGCTCTTGACTCTTGATTAATGTCTTGATGCGCTTCGCTGCCCGTTCTGAAAACAAAAACATACTATTGATAGCATTCTGTATTTGTTTCTGATTCACGCGTTAAAGTGTTAGTATTGCATTTCATCTCGTCTCGTCGTAAGCGTGAATTAAACCCGGCCCCAAAGTATCAACAATCGATCGTTGATCGTTTGGCAAGCGCAACGAAAACACACTCAAGTTTACACTGTCTTATTTCTGTTTTATTGTCTCCCTTTTCTCTAGGTGAACGAACAGATTGCAGTATCCCGCTCGAGTGCATCACGACCGGGTGGCTTATTGGTGGCAATCACACAGCCGCGTGTGATTAAATTTATTCAAAAACCCCCCGCAACCGTACGGATCACCATCAGCCGTATCATCGATCGTTAGCCTTTACCGTTTGTGGGTGCAAAAAGCGAACGAACAGAAAAGAAACAGCGTGTAGGATTGTGGGTTGATAGTTGATTCACGATTTGCATAAATCTTCCCGTGGCTACGTGACATTTCGGCACCGACCGTGCGTGGTCGATGATGGTGGTGAACCAGCAACGGACCAATTGTGGTATAAAATGGCGCTGGCTTTACTTTGTCCTGGCGTTTGCAATAAGTCATACCAGCGGAACGGAAACATCGAACGACGAATGGTGGCAAAGGACGGTTTTCTATCAAATTTATCCACGCTCGTTTATGGACTCGAACGGCGATGGGGTGGGAGATTTGCGCGGCATTACTAGCCGATTGGTACATCTCAAGGATGCTGGCATTGGTGCGACCTGGCTATCGCCCATCTTCCTATCGCCGATGGTAGATTTCGGGTACGACATTACGGACTATACCGCCATCCAGCCGGAGTATGGAACGATGGAAGATTTCGCTGCATTGCTGGCGGAAGCGGAACGACTCGGTATCAAGATCATCCTTGATTTTGTACCCAACCATACGAGCGACCAGTGCGAATGGTTCCAACGGTCGGTGGCACGTGAAGCACCGTACACCGACTACTATGTGTGGCACGATGGTCGTGTGGATCCCTCCAGCAATAATGGAACCCGATTGCCACCAAATAACTGGGTAAGGTTAACCACCAGTATGTCAGATGGTTATAAATGGAGTTTTTTCGAGAAAAAATAAGTTTACAACGGTGTCCGGTGTTTTGCTTTTTTTTCCCCCACAACACAGCAATCCGTTTTCTACGGTTCCGCCTGGACGCTTCATCCGGTGCGTGGTCAGTACTATTTGCATCAATTTACCGCCCAGCAACCGGATCTGAACTTTCGCAATCCGGCCGTGGCGGAGGAGATGCGCGAAGTGTTGCGGTTCTGGTTGCGCAAAGGGGTGGCCGGCTTTCGCATCGATGCGGTAAATCATCTGTTCGAGGTGGAAGGTTTTCCGGACGAGCCGGAAACGGGCACCGACCGGGATCCACTTTCGTATGGCTTTACGCATCACATCTATACGAAGGATTTGGTACGAATGGGTGAAACAGAAAAGGGGATACCCTCAGGAAGGTTGAGGTTGAACTAGATAAGGCTACAACTTAACGTTTCTAGTCACGATTTTGGGGAACTTAATTTAACCGTGTCCGTGGTGTAACCCTTCCATAAATTTAATGTAGTATTAATATCCAATTATACATTCGTAATAGGAATTGCGTGCTAAATTAATGTGTTTTTCATTCTAGCCTGAAGACTACGATATGGTGTACCAGTGGCGAAAACTATTGGACGATTGGACACGCGAGTATGGAGGAGACAGTCGTATCATAATGACGGAAGCGTACGCAAACATTACCTTCACCATGAAGTATTACCGTTCGGGTGAGGAAAATCAACCCCGGCAAGGTTCACATATGCCCTTTAACTTTCTGCTCATCACCGATCTTAACCGAGACTCAACCGCACAAGATTTTGTGTTCACGATCAATAAATGGCTTACGTATATGCCACGGACCGGTGCCACAGCTAACTGGGTGTTGGGTAATCACGATCAGCCCAGGGTCGGCACTAGGTATGGGGCAGAACGAATTGATGCGATCCATACACTGCTCCTAACGCTTCCGGGTATTGCCGTCACGTACTATGGGGAAGAAATCGGTATGCTAGACAATCCGGATGCGATCAGTAGCAATGGTACGGGTGACTCCGTCACCGGTGGTGATGCATTTATTGTGTTTTCACGCGATCCCGAAAGAACTCCATTCCAGTGGGATGATACAGCGAACGCGGGCTTTACCAGCGGACCAACCACGTGGCTGCCGGTACATCCTAACTATCGTCAGCTAAATCTGGCGGCGGAAAAACGTTCCGCACGGAGCCATTACAAAACTTACCAAGCGTTGGTAAGGTTGCGAGCGCACGCAACCTTCCGGAAGGGTTCGATTCAGCTTGTCCCGTACTCGGACAGCGTTATCGTGTACGTGCGAGAGTTACAGGATGCTGACACGTTTGTGGTGGTGATCAACCTGTCGGATGGTGCCGATCGAATGGTCGATTTGGCTTCTGTATTTCCAAGACTTTCGCCCGAACTAACAGTCGCTTCGAGTGGTTCCGAATCCAACTATCGCACAGGGTAAGTGTACTTGGCGTAGTTGGAAGAGGAAGAATTAAATATTTTAACACATTCTGAATGTTTAATTTCGATTTCTTTCATTGCCACCAGAGATATCGTGCAGTCGGACAGGCTGATCGTAGGCAGATACGAAGGACTAGTCTTACAAAGTGTGCCACTGACGTCAAGGTAAATTATGTACATAAACATCAGGGGGAAAGAGTTCGTTCACTTAGAACCAGGGTAGCAAATAGAATACAATCATCCAAAAAGCAACGCACTTTTATGATATTTTTGTTACATATTACCTTGACATGCGAGTACACATTAAACGGGTTGGCGAATTTTTGTTAATTAAGTTTTGTGATTAGATTAAAAAAAAGTCACAACCTAATTAAATTTCTACCGAACCGGTAGCAAAAGTTTTATGGAAATTTATTTTATTAAAAACATAAAACATACACACGCCTGAGGGTTGGCTGGTGGTGTGGGGCTAGCAGTAGCTGTGGAACATTTTGCTAAACAAAGCACCAACAATACTGTTGAATTAGAAAAGTTTTTCATTCATGCTTTTGTGTGTTTTTGTTTTCTCAAGTGTATAAGCGACTGGAAAATGATGGGAAAACATTGAGGTTTAAAATTATTAAACCATCGTACTGTTGACTTTTCGCATGGTTTGGGATTGCGAGTGTGGAACTTTGAATTGTTACAAACATGTACCAGGTTCCATTAGGACATTGTTGGGAAAATTGTTTCTAACAAGCAGGGATTATCCAATGCAATTGAGTGTATATTATTGTACAAGAATTATTACACATTTTATGTTCGGACACCGCTCAGCTGATACTAATAGAGAAATATAGAAAAATCAATCCCATGTGACTAATGCACGCATAACGCTCATTTCACTAATCGAATCTTTTGCTTCATTAATCTCACTCAAGAAAATTAATGATGAAATTAATTGAACCGCTCCATTCTGCAGCTGTTGCTACAAGGCGCGTCCACGTTCTGGCCACATTTTCTCACTTTTTTTTCTCTTTTTTCTTCACTTGCGTGCTAAGACGCGGCACAAAGGAAACCCATCCACCGGTCTCTTTACACACTGTTGGCGATGGAAAAATATAAAGCTTGACATTTTCATTACCCACTTTCCACTTGATGCGCGTGGATCTTCTTACTGGCACGTGTGCCCTCTTACCCTTGTGCGGTACATTTTTTAAGGGGCTCGGGTCTGTTGGTAAAAAAGATTTGTCCCGGTTGTTCTTTTCGCTACGGTTGAGTGGGAAAAAAATTAAGGAACATGCTGGCAGTGTATCCGCTGCTGTACCATTTCCAATTTGCCTACTGGGTAGTGTAGCGAAGAGCAATTTTCCTTGGGCCCTCGAACCGTGCAAGAAGACACCGGACGATGTCTCGGGATCATATTCTGGGGTTATCCACCTGAGATGTTACTTTAAGGATGGGCAGTTGTCGTTTGTGAGAGGAAGAATAGGATAGTAAAAGGGTGTACTTTAATTAAAAAAGTGAAGCTCAGTTTACTGTTTATGCAAATGGTTTGCTCGAGGAGTTGAAGGAGGATTTCTAGCGGGTAATGTGCTCTGTTCTGTACACCTACCCCATCCTGGAGCCCTTATCATCTATCATTTCATCAGGGACATTCTTTACACATCCACCGAATGGCCATTTCAGGACGTTTCACGCTTTTGTCGCACGGTCGAGTTGATGATGGAAAAAGAAAACTTCTATCCTTTCAGCACGTTGCTTCTCCACAACCGTTGCTCACACAGTTCCTGACCTCCTCGCTACAACACGCCGCTAACTAATCATTTTGTTTTCCACATTTCCACGCCAAGTGTGGGCTTTAATTTTTCTTTCAACTTTCAACTTCTCATCCTCTCCTATTCCATCTATTCATGCTTTATCACAGGACACGGGACCGCGATGCGATGCCGAGTACAAATTTAGCCGTCCTTTGGCGCACGGTGAAGGACGCAGCAGTAATTGCGTCTATCATAATTGTGCTCGGTTCCAGCTACTACGGGCTGCAGCCATGGCACACCATCGGCAAGTGGACTGCCCGGGGTAGTTTAAAAAAATAATGACAACCATAAGCGGACTGCGGCGGAACACATTAATGGACACGCGGGGTGTCCTTTCATATTTTTTTTGCTTTTGAAGCTGGCACAGTTACGTAGCGGAGAAGCAAAGCAAGTGCTTTGCCAAATGGAAACGGATGGAAATGTTTAGGATGGATGGAAATGGCAAGAAAAAAAAAACAACAAAACACATAAATGAATACCGACACACGAGCCTTGCAATTCAAATAATCATTATTGTTCATTTCTTGCCCCAATTGGCATAGGAAATGTGGCGCTGTTTGCATGTTTATTAGCGTTGTGTGCAGCAAGTGCTTTTGGTTAATTTAATCATTATTTTTTCTAATTTTACTTCACCACCTTTGCGGTTAGTTTGTGAATGAAGAATTTGTGACATTGTAAAGTGTGAGAAAAAAATGCTTTCGGACGTGAATCGGAAGCCAAAATCAGATTTACTGCTTCTTCCATTTGAATAGTCCACAAATGATAGCGTGCTTTTCAACAATCAAATGCTTGAATACATC
>STHD01005381.1:0-22154 GCA_016170015.1 Anopheles longipalpis | reverse complement strand
CGCGTATGTCTTAAAATCACTGTAACTTTTATTATGCGCAAAAGTTTTCATCCAGCGTGATTTCTTACACGATTTGATGCACGAAAAACCTCACGCGTAGTTGTGGGAATCGTATTTTTCGAGATGACTTTAGCACCTTTAGAAATGTCGGTTATGCACGCACGATCACGTCGGGGTCACCAATTGACGCGTGTTCGGTTAGTGTTATATTTGGAATTTTATTCACAGTGCTTTCGAACTGATCCTGTCGCTTCCGCGGTTCCTAATCGTCTGACTCCTGTGCACTAGCGCTCCTTTTTTAAACTGTTTTTTCCTTCCTAGTGTTAGTGTTGCTAGTGATGGCTACACCGCAGGGGTGTCCTGCGTTCTCTCGTAGTGATGGGCAAAATGCCACGATCACTACAAACGTTTTCTCGTAGATCACCAACCTTCCCAAATCCGATCGACATAACAGGTCTAGAAAATCGTTAAACCGATTAACTTCTTCCATAAATCCTGAGCTAAAATGAAAGTTCAGTTTCACGACATAAATGGCCCTTTGCGGCTAAAGGTCAATGATAAGAAAAGCAGGAGCAAAAACTAGTATTAATTGTTTTACAAAATTTTGTTGAGATTTGACGATGAAATAATCCTTGTTAAACCGAAAATCAGGTCTTACTTCAGTTAAGATGGAGCATCAAACTCCAGTTCGAAAACACGAAAAATTCCTTAACTAATTTTTTTTATATCAAAGATTTTTATAACTTCCCACATATTGCTTTAATATTGTTTATACCCAATTAATACACACCGCATCGAAAACAGACCATGCACGGGGTTTTGTTTATTGTCATTAAAATTGTTTAATAAATTCATATAAAAACTTTCATTAGCACTCCAACAGATGACGTGTTTTTGAGAGGAGTTTTCAAAATTGAAACCTAGCCCAGCAAAAAAGCACCCCCGAAAGGCATACCGAACCGAATAAAGTGTCCCATCGAATGGAACCATTTTTGCATCTGTGTGCAAATCACAATAAAAAGCTATAAAAATGGAAGAAACATTATCAACTCCGCATACCTTTCCTGCGTGGGGAAGGAGTAACAGGGGAATGGAAGAAACAAATTGAATTCCTCCCAAACAACTACCCTGTACCCCGGATCGTACCGGAACACCCACAAACGGGCGCGTCAAATTTAAAAACTTTCCCTATAAATTTAGCTCCGACGCCAACCTTTTCGATCCCTTCCCACCGTTTCCAACCGGTCACCGGTCACCTTTTGTGGGAAAACGATCTTTTACCAGTGTCAATGTGCGTTATGGTGTGTTGCTGTTGTTTTGGTGTCTTTTGTTTCTCCATTGTACATCAATCCTTCATACTTGTTTTTGTGCTTTGGTTTAAGGTGGTGATGTTACGGGTTTGTTTTATTTTTGATGATGAACTGGCCGTTGAAAATGGTCTTGATGTCTTACGCGATTCGTAGTGTAGTGTAATGTAGTTTTTTTCTTTCTAGTAAATGTTTCAAAGAACATTAATCTAACGCAATGAAGTAAACCACTTGCATAAAGGTTTATTTCTTCATCTTATATTTGTAAGCACTTGAGCAGTATGACAGCTTCCGAAAATCGCAACAAAAGACTCGAAGTTTGTTTGATTATTGATTGCGATTGCTGTACGGGTGGTTGTTCATTTTCTTGCATGATGGAAACAGTGGCATTGGGTTTGCTGGGTCGCCGAGACGAGCTCCATTACTTTTCTGTCCGGCGGCGTTTTTTCTTGTTGTCGTTGAAAAACCTTACAAAGATGGATAAGCATGTTAAAGTTTCGCATCGTTCACTGACAAAAGAATTGATTACAAACCAGCGCTGAAAAGGCAAAAGTTGATGGCAGGTTGTGGTTTGTATTTTTTAATCCCTTGTACCTTGTTTTTCCCCGTTTGGTTTGCTCGTGGTTTTTGATAATAAAAATCCCACAATATAATATCACAAATTTTAACAGATATTTTTGATTGATTATATGTCTCAATTTTCAATAAAAAAGAAATACACACAAAAGGGCAAAAGTCAAAGATTTAAAGTATTAATTTCACTAATGAGGCAGAAGGAAAAATAACAAGACCTCCGATCATTATAATGTCATGACGGTACATGGTGGGAAACCACGGGAAAGTTAACAGCTTAAAAGAGGAATAGGACACGGAGAAGAGAGAAAATGTACATCGTTAAAACATGCCAACTTGAAAGTTAGAAAAAGTGATTGACTTGTAATCAAACCGTTGCGCTTAATCGCTTAAATCTGGACGATGAAAGCGTTAAATAGAAGATTGAACACGCTAAGGAGCAAGATTACAGTGAATGGGTGTAAAGTTCAATTTGAGTATGTAAAAAACATAAAAAAGCATTATTTGACTTGCGAATTGCATACCATTAGGGACTTTGTCGTTATCGTTATTCCAAATTTTGTTATTTCATTGCCTGTATACCACTTTAATCATATATTGATACTTAATTAGTATTAAAAAAAACGCTTTAATCATTAAATTATTTAAAATTTACGATTTCCATATAGCAAAACTTGAAGCCTTGTTCCGTATCAAAATAAAGCATTATACGCTTACAGGAATGTTAAACCCATTTTCACCGTTAAAGCCCTCAAGAAACATGTGCCATCATCAAGCGTGGAAAACTTTAGCGAGAAACTCGGACTGCTTTTACAAATTGATCGTCTGTTCCTTATGATTACTTAATCCATTTCATTCCACTTCGAAATTGTGTCGACAAATAAAAAAAAACACGGTAAACAACTTTAACACCAAAACACGAGCTGTCCGGGTTGCAGCGATCATCTTTAGTTCGTCTGGCTCAAAACAAAAAAATAACCAGTGCGAGCAATCATGCATGAAATTGGCGCTGTCAATTGTTTTTTTTTGCCAAAAGAGAGAAAGAAAGTCACAGTAGCGAAAGTGACTCGGTCAATGCGGGATACTTACTTTCAGCTTTTGCTGCTTTTTCTATCCTAAATCTTTTCTCCACTCGTGGACAATCACAGCCGAGCGTGGGCAGGAAACAAAACCGAAAGCCGAAAGCAACACGCACACATAACTCAATATTGAATGAATAAGATTATGCGAGCTTCATTGAATAAACGCCGCAGCGCTTTGACCGGAGTGCCGGACGGTCATAATTCTGACACAGTCTTATCCTGTCACGAACCGTGAACATCGCAAAAAAGGGTGGGAAGGAAAGAAACAGTGGAAACAATCCAGTGAAGGTGAACGATGCTGAATGACACGGCTAACGGGAAAGTAATGCTATTGTTTCCATAAGCGTTTTGCATTAGCGAGAAGCGAGAAAGATGATTGAATGTTTTCTCCGAATTGCCCGTACGGTACGTCTGACACTGACAAGTTTTAGTGACAGAAACAATTGATTGTTTTTCACCGTACGGTGTCTCAAATTGAATGAACGTTTTTCGAACGTTTTTTAAGTAACATAAAAATGCAAATACTACCTTCTGAAGGTCGTTGCTGCCAAAAGGTCATATTAGATGAAATGTGAATGCCAAGTTGAACCATCCCGAACACAAAAGATTTCAGAGCAAGTAGGTACACAATTTGTGCTTGAAAAAAAAATCATTCTGTGTTCATATGAGCTTTCCTGAGAATGGAAATGAAAAATTGGCATCATTTTAAAAAGGTCCTTTTTTTATTCGCTATGAACAATTTGCTGCCACTTTTGGTAGTGAGAGCCACTTATCGTATTGATTGTTTCTGATTTTTTTTCCTCAATTTTTCTTAAGCAGACTTGCGCTGGCTTAACATTGCTGTTCATTTACAGTCCGTTGCTAACGTCGTGCCTTTTCGGGGAAGCTGCACAACATCCGCATTATTGCAAGTTCTCGATCCCGTGGTTAAACGAAAAACTTTCGCCTGCCCTTCTAATTTCGTTGCGGAAGGTTCAAATCTGCTGGGTCAAGTGTTTCCATAGCTGACGAGGGAGAGAGAGAGAAAATGGATAGCAAATTAGTTTCAAATACTTCTGCCGTTCGTAACGGTTCTGAAACAATAAAGGTTGGCGAAAGGGTAGTTAATGGGTTTATCGATTTAAGCGATTTGCGAAGAACCTGTTCGATAAAGAAAGGAGAATAATCATTGAGGCTTACCGCAGATAAATGATTGAGTGGTTTCACCATATGGGTTGTGGTTTTTTGTTGTGCGGATGAATAATTGTTTGGTAAAAAACAATCCATTATATGACATATTTTTTACTTGACGTAAAACAGATTTAGAGATATAATGTTGCTATAGTCTGCTATAAAAATTTAAACCACTTTCATAGTCCACTTGTTTTATTTGCGTTCTGATCTCAAATCATTCATCTGACCCCATTTACAGTGTCCTGTTTCATGATGCACGGTTCAGGATTAGAATCATTTACCATTTTTTTATCATGTTTTGTTGCTTGTTCCATGCAAACGACGCGCCAACGAGCTGCAACTAGAACCTCTTCGAAAAATGCCTTTTCCGTCTCGATTTATGAACTTCCACGATGCCTTTATGCAAATGTGATGAATCCCATGGAATTCATACATATCGAACAAAGTTTTTGTTGCAGCGAGAGAGATTTTTGGACAATAGCCTAGCAGCCGGATGTGCATAACGGCATTTCGTGCTTCGAGCGGATGGCAGCGAAATTATTGTACCAGTGAACAGAAGATTTTTTTTTTCTCTTCCATTCGTTGCTTTTTCTCTTAAAAGCATTCTGCTTGTGATGAAATTGGACAAATTTTCCAACGGAAGTGTTCGATCGTTGCTCGATGCACTGAAGCGGAAGGAACAAGCCTGACGATCCATCCCACCGATGTTGACCCGTAGCTTGGCTTCCAATGGCTTTATCGGTCGGAAGCATCCGGTCGTTGTTCGGTGTATTTATGAGGGAGGGCATAAGTGTGTGTGTATGTGTGCTAATTCTCCGGAAAGCAATAAACTTGTTGATACGGATTGGATTGTTCCCGGTTTCTGATGCATTCGATGCCCGCCCGTCGACATGTCGGTCGTCCGCAATGAGCTTCGAAGTGCTTGCTTGTGTTGAACCGTGAACAGAACAGCTCTAGACGATTGAGAAAAAAAAACCAACGAACGAAATCGTGTGAGTGAACTGAAACCTATCAGTTTGTTATGTTTATCGATTTGCTAAATTTAGTCCCGGCTTCGGTACGTTGCGGTTGTACGTTGGACAAATTCAGACAAATTTAAGATTTTTTTTCTCGCTCATTAATCCAACACGAACAAGCGAGCAATCGTTCCATTAGCAGTTGCAATGTAGAGGGTAGAAAATAAAGACAGTAATAGACTAATTATAATGACCTGTTTGAAAATTTCTAATGGAGGCGCCTGGTGGCTTATATCGTTATTGATGGAGACGCATGGTGGCTTATGCCGGTAGTGATGGAGACGCCTGGTGTTTTAAAGCGACGGTGAAACTGCTTCTATGGTGAAGTTTTTCGGTGGCTAGTTGCTGCTTAACGCTCATCAAACAAAGCATTTACTTGCTAGAGGGTAATTTATCATCATCATCATCATAATCATCATGAAGGCTTGCAGCTCCATTTACAACCTATTTGCACAAAATTGACTGTATAATCAGCCTGAACCGGGTGCGAGCCAAAAAGGGGTAAAGTTGAAAAGATAAACACCAGGCCCAGGCTTCACGAAAAGGACCACCACTTGCGTTTGAGTTTATGATCCACCGTGTTTGTCTTTGTCTTGTCGATTCATGGAAGCATAGGTGGGGGCCTGAAGGAGTATTCATATATAATATTATTGGAAATTATTCTAATTAATTTAGAAAGTCTAAAAAAAAAATTATGAAATACAGAGCATTATTGGAAATAACTTTATCAAATCAGAAGTGATGAGCAAAAATCAAGTAAATTTAATTTGATAACAATTTCATAAAGCGATTTCAACACACATTCCACCTGCGCCAAGTTGTCTCATTTTCCTGCGCCAAATGGAAGCAGCTTAATCCGTTGCCTTTTCATCTAATAAACCGTTGCATGTCAGCAAACCGTTCGTATGCTTGTAAATGAAACCCCGAAACGAAAACCCAACCCAGTTAGAAATTCTGTCAATCATGGTCTGACATGCAAAACAGTATCTTTACCCCCTATTCGGAGGGGTAACCCGTTTTACCAGACGCGCTTACGCACGCGGGAATGACAAATATAATAAAATATTTGTCTAGGATTCCGCGCTCTAAGTGAAACGTTTACTCATCTCGTCACAAACCACCCGTAAACAATGGCCGGAATGTTGGCAAGCGACGATGCGTGGTAAACACCGTGGCATCGTCGATGGGTTTTTGACGCCTTCACAACACAACTTCTTACGTACGCCAGTGCGCGCTATTCGTGGCAGCGTTCTTTCTCTTCCCTTTCGTGTGACAGATAAGGTCACGAGGCATCGAGGCATGATGCGTGGCGCTGGAGTACCCGGATCAATGTGAGAAACAAAATGTATCTTTCGCTGTGTCAAGCCGGCAGCGCGCTTGCGGATCAGCAATTGCCCCACCGGATTGGCCCAACACGGAGGATAACGGATCCGGTACGGTGGCGCTGATATAAATTAAATTATGCCTACATGAGTCACGGTCCTCGGAACTAAAACCGGCCGTACTCCGCGAGATGCTTTTCTTTTGCTGCAAACATAACATCTTCCACGTTTTGCCCGGGTCAATGTTCATGGCGTTTCTGTTTAAAGCAGTGGTAATGTTTCACCTGCACGAACCGAAAGCGCTATTAGCTGATCGGCCCAAAATAACGGGCGGGATCCTACGCATCGCCATCGGTGGCATGTGAGGTTTATGGTTGCTGGGCTGCCGCTTTCCCTGCGTGGAGGCACGTTCCTTGAAGGTAATTGATATTTTATGAGCGCGTGGGTAATGGGAGGTTGTGTTCGCATTAACATTCACCTTCTAGGTCGACCCTGAACAGTGCGCTGACGATGGGTGCAGTGTTCAGTGTGCACAAGGTAAGGTAAAATCTTTGCTGAAGTACCTGAGATGATTGGAAGGCGGACAAAGAAAATAAAAGGTTAGCAAATGGTAAAATATGTAATATTCTTTCAACGAATGCATATAAAGCAACATTTCTTTTGCTTTCCCAAATATGTTACTAAATCACTTATATTAAAATTGAAGCGAATATTGAAAGCCAATTTTGTACCCCTTATAAACATCACTCAGCATAACCTTCATCATTTAATTTAGCAAATTTCTGTATTACACATACTCTCACAAACAAAACTACCAGAAAAAAGTGGAAACTCACACTCGACGAAACTTTTGCTCAACCGGAATCGTTCTTCGGAAGGTCTTTCGCCACAGTAGCAGCATATTGTAACCAATCACGTAAATGTTTAAACAAGTGGGCATACAATTCGTAGAAGGTTTGCATAAGGACCCCGGTCTGGGTCATCTTTTGACATCCGCGTCTCAACAAAAAAAAAAGTGAAAACCTCAGCACACGTATCAATGTATGCCTGGTTCGGCAAAAGGTATCGTACCCAATCACGCTGGAAGGTATAATGCTACAAACGAAAGCGAAATTTGATTGGAAATCGAATTTAAAACGAAAGTCAAATCAACCTGAAATGAAGTTCCACAGCCACTGAGGAAGAAGATTTCTGGTTGTTGTTGGAAAATTTAGCATTCGTTTGGTAGCCATTTTTTTGGAGGCTTAAATATAATTCTGTTTCTTTATTGTATTTTGGTTTCCATTAGTTTTGTTCCCCTTTGGTCTGTGAATGATTTACGAGTGTCTTAATCCAAACGAGTAAAGCTGAATGCAAAAAGTTGGTCGTACAATTCTGCCACCTAATCTTGCAATTCCGTACCGTATGGCAAGGCGGGTAGATTCTCCATTGGTGTGTGGCCATGTACGAAAAAGCGCGGACTTTGTTTGAATAGCTGGTTCACACTGTCCACTAAGAGCGGGTCTAGAACAAACATGTCGGAAAACAAATTTAAATTATTATTCAAATTGCTTACCACCACTGGAGTGCACTGGAGTTTTGTACGAGGAATGGAGCGCTTTTTGCCAAAGGATTTCACCAATGCTCAAGGTGAAACAAAACGGAAATCTCTCCTTGCCACAGTGGACGGTTGTGGTCTGCAAAACCGGACAAGTAAATAGATCGCTTTCCAGTATCACCAGGTGATAACCCCGTCGGAGGGAATAGTTGGCAAATGATACTAGTTTTTCACTTACCGTACAAACAATATAGCTTGTGGCTTATTTTTTTTGCACAGAGCTTTAGAAGGTCTTTAGGGAAAGAATGATTGTAGAAAAAAAGATTTTAAAAACCATACCTCCTAAAAGAAGGAGCACTTTCCGATTGGTTCGTTTGTTAGAAAGAACTTGTTAGATAATTATCAAAATAATTTTCCATTCCCAGCATTTAAGTTTATTTTCCTCTTTAATCTGATAGAAGATCCCCACCAGTGAGATAAAACTTTTCTAAAGCTTTGTGACACAACACGCAAGAGATTCAGCTTTAATTGGGAACTTTAGTCCTGAGGAATACGCTGCCTAATGTACTTCCTCCCTCGGGGGAAGCCGGGACAATTCTTTCCGCACGGAAGCATTCATTTGAGTGTCGGCAGGAGTTGTTTACCAACAGCTCGTATATGATTATTTCCCATCTGACTTTTCTCTCGTTGCGCGCGCTTTGGTGTTTGCCATGCTTTCTCCGGCAAAGCACCGACAAAAAGGCAATCCAGTGCCATGGGACAGCATCGTCGGGCTTGGGCAATTTCTCACCTGTTGGAGACGGTGGACGTCAACGGAATGCGACACACCGTATTTGGCTTTTTGGCCGCAAATTCAACATTCATGCGATCGTCAGGATGCCTGCTCCAATCAGTGGCATGCTCGGAAGAATTTTCACTGGACGACCGAAAAGAAAAGGAATTCGATGTGATTTCCGACTGCTGGTGTGAGGTATGCACATGAACATTTGCCACAATGTGAATCATTTCTTCCCCGCCCGGGGAAGGCTCATTTGATCAAGCAATCGAACCATACCGGTGGTGCGGTGTGAAATGAAACACACAAAACACAAAAGGTGTGTCAAATTTGGCACTTTGAAGCATGGGTTTTTAACATTTTAAACCCCTGCAGGGGAATGCTCAAGTACCAACCCCGGCCAAAGTGGAAGTCAAATAAAACGGATGGTAGTGGGTTTTTGGCTGCTTCAGGTAGAATGTTTTGCCCGATCTCTGCCCACGACTAGAAGCTGTTTTGTTTGCGTCCTTCGATGGCACGGATGCAAATCATTCGCACTGCCGGTAGACGGTTATTTGTCAGTTGAACCTTTTATTTGTCAGTCAAGAGTGTGACGACGTCGAGTGTGATACAACACCGATGCGGGAACGTTACCGTGCCGTGTGCTTAGAATTTTTCGGAGGAACAAATGTTTGCCAAATCAATTGCACGTTTCAACCGTTTGCGTTTAAATCGTTTAACGAAATCTCGCGTTCTTTTGTAGTGCTTTGATGTTTTTGGTAGCAAATGCTTATCTGAATTGTGAAGAGAAGATCTAACAGCGATTATGTGAACAATGAATTTTTTTTCGCCACATTAGTATCAAATTGAATTTGAGCTATTTAGAATTCTATTTCATTTATTTTCTTTTTTAAATGATTACATTAATTGGCTTCCCGACATTTTCTATCTTTCGATTCGGATCGACCGAACTTTCTGCGTTACGTGCTGTTAATCCCTTATCGGATTTATTATCTAAGCATGTTTTAACAGTTATTTATTGCATTTTATTACTGGCATCGCACATCCTGTGTAAATAAAGACATAGTTCTTCGTGGCATAAAATTACTTTCAAACTACCTTATGCGAATAAAACCATTTCTTAGCCCAACATTACCCATCGTATTTTATTCTCCCACACGCAACGCTGACAAACCGATTTAAATGGCACAATCGTACATATCAAAGGTCAATTTGAGGTTTCTCGCAACCTCCCAAAACCTTTGCCATCACTGATGAAACACAGTCGCCTACGTGTGCATAAGAATCTAATAAATAAAGGAATAAATAAATGAACGCTTGCAAATGTCTCCATTTTTCCAATTGCCATATCACACAAAAGGCAGGATCACGAACACACTTTGTTTTTATTGTATTTCGTTATCCTTTCACTTTACATTCAGCAGCGCGTCTTCTATACCGACCGGTGCCGGTTGTGTGTTTCTTCTTTTGTTCGTCCCAGTGTACGTAACATGGCCGCAAGCGTTTATGTCGTGCGCGGAATGGGCGTCATGGAAATGGTGCTTTCTTTGGTTCGTTGTCTTGAAACCTTTTTTTCTTCGGTTGTTGGTTGTTTTGTTCCGTAAAAAAAAGCTTACTGCTGGGCTGCTGGTTTTGTTCTTCACCGTGTTCGCCAGCGGTTCTTTCCCATGTTGCGGTATTTTGCGAATTTTCTAAACCACTGCTGCACCGTTGTGGCAGTTTTCCTTTCCCATTTGCTCCGGCACGTTTCTCAAGTTTTGTTAAACCGAACGGAGATGCTTCGTTTGCGAGTGGTTCATCCGTTGGAAGCGGAGCGTTTGGAAAGCGTTGGGCTGGGTGCTCCGACAAAACGCGCTTAACTTTGCGGTTTTCGCAGTGAACCGAGTGAACTTCGGCCTCGTAACACGGTTTTTTCGTGAGGTAAAAGTTTCATTCAACCACCGGATTTGGTCCTCTTTCAATGTGATGCCCGGTTTCTGATTGCTGTGTGTCTGTGTGTGTTGAAGCTCCACGCTTTAGTTCCAGCTGCTGCTGAGGTTCGTCGTGTTGATTTGAGGTTTTCTTGATACAGTCGCGACGCTTTTGGAATGGGAATGCGACAAGACGGATGGCCAGTGTAGGAATTAGCCGAGCCGGAAAACAGCGCTTTACATTTCCTGGACGCAAGATTGTCTTTTGTCTGTTTGGAAGGAATAGTGAAATGGGCGAAGCAAATTACATCTATGTTTTTGTTGAGTTTTTGGATGTGGTTTTGTGTTGTAAATAAATTTTTTTCATGTCTCAAAAGATACAACAAATTAACAAAAATTCAACATGATGCTTGCTTTTGAAAAGCAGAGGAGAGGATTTTTTACAAAGTTGAATGTATATATTATTTTGGAAAGATTGCAAAAAAAACTCCGAGTGCTATTCGTTTTAATAAATTAATTTAAAAATTGAATTAATAATAATTTACTTTTTTTGTAGAATACGGACAGTACAATAAATCCTTGTGAAAAATAACCTCCATCTTTCATAACTAAATTTAGTCTTCTACGGATCAGCGACATTTTCCACAATTTCGTATAGTTTCATTAAAATTTCAATTATTTTCAATGATTAAACACTATAAATAAATACAACACTACAAATAAAACACTATAAACCATACAATAAAAACAACCGCCGAAAATGATGATAAGTTAAGCAACACAAAAATCGCTTTCACACCTTAATCACCCATACCTGATAGGGTTAATGAATCGTTTTTTACCACAAGTGGGTGCGCAAAAGTTTACTTTGTCTTTATCTCCCCTACCCCTGTTTTTGATTGGCTGATTTAATTCCGATTCAATCACGGTGACCGATAGTGGATTTAATGGCAAACAACCTTTATCCCGCGTGCCCGTGCCGTTAGGAGGAGAATTTTATCACCCTCGGGTTTAATGCCGGGCCCGGCCCGTTTAATTGCGAGGACGATGCGCTAGCGTAATTAATCCGCTTATCACGATCGACGGACACGTTCTGGGATGATCGTAGTAAAACCTCGTTTCACCAAAAATCCACCCAAACCCAGGAATGCGAATTCTCTTATCAATGTGCAATCTCGCTGATGACCTTAACACCCGAACGAGTTCGATGAACGATTGATGGGTGTATTGGGTTGAATGGGTGGACGGTGTCCAGGCAATGGGAGTGTTCGGTTTGATGTACAATGATGTCCCATACCGGATGGGATATTGGTTAGGGTTACGTTTAATGGATTGTACTGTCGGTTAACCTCAGCGTTATTAGGTTTGGGTAACCGTTGTAATGGTGTGGGAGCAGTTGTAGTGGTAACGGGTTTTCCGCAACGATATTAACGTTGCAATAAATGTGGTACGGCAAGTTAATAGTGTTACCCAAGTTTATAGGTTTACCGCATCAGGAAATGAAGGCTTAACAGCACTGAATAAATCATCGTGCTAAACATGTACATTACATCATCACAAAAATTTTGTGGTGGTCAATGTGCGCAAGAGTTGTTCGATTGACATTTAGTATGATCTCCAAAGTCTAAATAATTTCAATCTCTTGCAGAAGTCATCAAAGCTAGCAAACCTATCTCATATTGATTAATATAATATTTGAAGAACACAGCTTTGACCATACTTCATCTCAATCATTTCATTCGCTCCCGCAGGCGTCCAACACGTTGCATCGCTGAATCATTTTGCTCGTGCCAATCGTAGCAAGAGATGAAATTTTTACGACCCCCAATTGCACACTTACAGACTCATTTTTCATGGCCCATGTTTTCTTCTTTTCCATTACAGACGTGCCCGGGATCGGACGACGTAGACCACGCTGTCCAGCATTGCAAACGAGCCGGGCAAAACTCGTCCACCGACCAGCTTCACGATGCCGTCTATCATCATACCATCCTGCCCAACATGCTGCTGAAGGCACGACCATTTTTTGGAGCAAGCAAACCTAAAGAATGGTTCGAAAAATTCATCTCACCGTCCCGTGGTCGTTTGCTGTTTTGTGCGAGCCCTCGTCTGAAATCGGGTTGGCAAGGTACTGTTGAGCAGGTTCACGAATAAATAATAATCCATAAATCAACTGCCAGTACGGAACTGGATGCCGTATCGTACCGCGGTGGGGTTTTGTGTGTATGCGTGCTGCAAATGCACTTGTGGAGGAATTGAAAGCATATGTAACACTTCCGTTCGTCCTAGTTCAGGTGAAGGTGATGGTGAAGTGAAGAAGTGAGACGACCTTCCAGACTGAGCGAAGGGCTTGAATGGCATCCATTGTTACCACGAGAGTAGAAAACGGAGTAGCGTCAGTTAAGATATTTGATTTGAAGTTATTGCACTATAAAAAGTAAGCTAAAAGATCTTACTTGAAGTGTGCCAAGATAGTCTTAAGTTCTTTTCGGAGTACAAACACATTTAGTGAACTGTCATGAGCGTTGTAAGTGTCGTAGTTTTGTGTGCCAAAGTTCCAACCAGTGGACAGACAACATGGATGGCGAAAATCGCATCATACTCAACGTAGGAGGCATCAGGTAAGCTGAGAAAAACTCGAATAATATAAATTAATATTTTTTTTGGCTTGGGAATAATTGCGCCTAAATGTATACTATTTACCGAAGTATGCAATCCGTTACACATAACTTTATTTTTAATTTTTTCTGAGCTCGTTGTTAGTAATAACAAAGGGAATTTTTAACGTCTTTAGTAGCTTAGCAGATGGATGATATTTCCAAAGTTAACGAGTTCGGTGTGTGATGTTTTTCCCTTTGCCTTATATTGTCCCCACTAAATATATGTCATCACTTTCACCAAGGGTCATGATTTATAACGTCGAACTCAACGAAGAAGGCTAGAACTCCTACCAAAAGTTCGCCCAAAACTCCTTTCTGTTGTGTCACAATTTGTCCTTTTGCTGTCTATCCCCGGTGCGAATAGTTTTGACGTTCGGATGACTAGTCCCTTTTGCTTGGTGACGTACTCATGGCCCACCGTGGCCCAGACCTTTGCCGTGACTAATGACAATAATGGCTAACTATATTAACAAGTCTCCAGTGTTCGTGTTACTCACGCCAACTCTTACACCTACAGCCAAGCAATATGGGAGTGTGCTTCCTGGTGTGCTCGGGACACTTTAAAAGGGCCTGACGACTTCTGGCACACGGTTGCGAAGTTAGTGTGGCCTTGTTTGATAATTAAAACCAATAAAGCCGTGAAGTTTACGCAGCTTCAACTATTCTAATTGGCTTCAGGTAGAACAGGTTTGCGAAGTAGTTTCCTTCTACAAGACAACATGTCACCATCGTTGTTCGTTGTTGTTCTCCGGGGAAAACTTTCTCCTAACATTCTTGGGCGCGTCTTGGCGTGTTGTGCTTTAATAAATTGTCCAAAATGGCGACACGACTCAAGGCTACGGCATGGTAGAAAACTTATCTCACCTCAGGTGCCGCCAGGTCGGCAAAATAAACCTGGTGGACACCGAACAACACACGCTCGTTTGTTTGGTAGCAAAGCGTTAGACAACGATGACGATAATGGCTTTCGAATAGCGAGAAAAGACTTTCACTTGTTAGCATGACGGAACCGTCTACTAACTAGGTGGAAAGCAAGGAAGAATGAAAATCAAGGAAAAAAGAGTACAAGCAGATGCTTCTAGTAGTGGAAAGATTCTTGATTTTCCCTTCTAGTGGAGAAATTCTCGACTGGAAGAAATGCAAAAGTTTTCTCGTTTGTTGGAAGGCGTTGTAGTGCAAAAGTGTCTGTAGACGCAAATATCTTACGCCACAAATAAGAGTTGCAAGCCTAGTGAAACTATTGAAAAGAAAAAATATCCCAAAATGGTGTTCGGTGTTCGAAGTTTTTATTATAGTACTTTTAAGGATTTATTTTTGAAACTATTTTTTATGAAACAGTTAAGAAAGTACATTTTCATCCTTAGATCAAAGAAAATCAATAAATTTTTAATATATTTTCTTTTTGAAAGAGCACAACTCTCGTACCAGAAATCAAAGTTTTGCCAAATTTGTGCATAACCACAACAACATTTAACTCCTGCAGCCAAAAACCCACCGAAGAGTGGTTCGTTAAGGTTGGCACTTGTGCTGACGATGGCGCGAAAGTTAAATGTTTGCCGTTCACTATTTGCCAAAGGAACGATTCATTGCCTCACTAAGCCATTTTAGTGAAGCGAGCACAAAGTTAGGTAGAAGTGGTAGAAAAGACAACGAGAGTGAAGCTTTTAAGATGTGAGAATGTATTTATCTAACAGTTCCCTTGTAGCCAGAATGTTTCTTGTTAACGAGTCACTCTGGTACAAGTGAGAAGTGGAGAAGTCCTTTCTCTTTTCACATGAGTCAAACCACACGTTGTAGTTTCTTTGTGAGATAGTTTCTCTACCCGGTGCTGAGCGTGTAGGTACGGTAATTTTAAGGCTATGAATATGTAATGATGTTTACACTGTATGACCGCTTCCAGATGAGCTACCCTGTGTGACGGAAGACACTGCTGAGCGTTTTGCGAAGCAAACATAAAAGGAGTGTAGTTTACTTGCCGAAACCCACTCCGTTCACTACGAGCAGCACAGTTCGATGATGCTGCTAACCGAAAGTATTTACCATTGCATTTGCAGGTATGAGACGTACAAGGCGACACTGAAGAAGATCCCGGCCACACGACTATCGCGACTAACGGAGGCACTGGCGAACTACGATCCCGTCCTGAACGAATACTTCTTCGACCGCCATCCGGGAGTGTTTGCGCAAGTCCTCAACTACTATAGGTAAGGGACTCGATTTTCTCACCCAATACCACTTAGAGCTAAAGTCCTCGTCACCACTCATAACGCTATCAAGCTGTACATAAAAAAAAGACTCTACTACTACATAAACGACTCATCACAAACCCTCTCCTGGTCGAACTTTGGGGATATGGACTAGCTTTTCCCGTACAACAATAGCGTGCTAATAAGGGGAAACCCTTCAATGAAGCTTATCTCTCGGCAATAAAGACATAACTTGCGTGCGAAGACTTACAGAAACTACGCAGTGTGGCACTAGTGGACGCTAGTTTTTATCGCAAAAACCCCCGAGTGAAATATTTCAGCGTAAGGCAGAATGTACTGCCATTAAGAAAACTACTTCGGCCATAAGCAACGCAATGCTATGGAGTTTGCATGTTGTTTGCGAATGATATTTATATCATCGCCATTCTTTGCTGACACGTGTGCACCATTTCATGGAATCAAGTTTGGGAGTCGTTGGATGCTTCAACCGAAAAAAAGAGGGAGTTGTTCCACTTACATAGGAGAGTGTTTTATTTTCTGTTGGCGTTTTTTTTTTACAGAACTGGCAAGCTGCACTATCCGACCGATGTTTGTGGGCCACTGTTTGAGGAGGAGTTGGAGTTTTGGGGTCTCGATTCGAACCAGGTTGAACCGTGCTGCTGGTCTACGTACAGTGTGCATCGTGATACACAGGTAGGATGGAGATTGCATGAGGGAAGATGAATTAAATGGAATTTTAAAGCATCATTCATAGTATGTGAACATCAGTGAACGTGGACTACTAAGAAGATTGTGATGCAGATGCATTAGAAAGAAACATTTCAGTATAAAAATATCAGAAATATTGCTTTGGTTTTTGGATAAAAATATTCGATTTTAATTGAAATCCATTTTAAACATAAACGACATAATCTATGAATATTTAACTAAAACCAAAACCATTGTTCAACAGATTCATTTTTTGATTATCTAAAACCCCGATCTTGACAAACCCGAAATGCGGTTTTGCGGAAAGATTGAGGTTTTTGGGTGTTATTTCAAGATTATCTCCAGCTTAATCGATAGCAACATTTTCAGAAGCGCATCGGCACAAAATTTGCATATTTCTTCCACAGCAAAATGGCACCCAAATTGCCAAACGTGGGTGTATACCGGAAGCGGAAGAAATTGGTTATGCATCGGAATTGTTAAATTTTCCCTCTTTTCCGTGTTTGGCTTTTTTATGTTTTTTTTTGTCCGGGATAGAGCACACTCGCGATACTGGACAAATTGGAGCTAGACGATGAGCAACCGTCCGAAGAGGCCATTGCGCGTTTGTTCGGCTTTGAGGAGGCATTGCTAAACGGTGAACTAACCTGCTGGCAGCGGACGAAACCAAAAATCTGGGCCCTGTTTGATGAACCATCGAGCTCCACCGGTGCTAAGGTAAGTGGAAGCATGGAAGGACAAGTCGAAGGGATGCAACCGCACAAAGGGAACGGGGCCAACTTTATTTTAGGCACTTAATTTATGCACGAAATAATTGAAGAACGCTTCAGCTAACCAGAACCAGAACCAAAGACAGGTCTATTTCTCCGTTGGTTGAAAGATTTGTGGTAAACCGACATGGGGTAGCAAATTATGTCACTGATCGTATCGATTGCGACGTGATTGGATTCCATCCGGGATGAAGAGCGAAGCGAATGGTAGATATCTCCTTCGCCGGCTGCAAATTGGCAAATGTTTCATGGAATGATGAATTCATAAGACATCGCCCGTCCGAACGGAACGTGCAGTAGGTAGAAGCAATAGTGGCGGCACTACATAATTGATAGCTGGTACTGACTCAACGCGACATCGTCCGAAAGGAAGTGCTGAAACCAAAAGAAGTCGATGAAAAGCATTCCGCAGAAAGCATTGCATCTGAGCCTGTCCGAACGGCATGGCCAAGAAGAAAGGACTTCTTTTTAATGGAATGAAATGGGGAGCGGGGAAATAATAGCAAATGAAATGAAATGGACAGTCCATTTCCCACTTTCATCCAATGTCCATTTGCGTTCTTGGAGTCAAACGATCAAACGGCTGTGATGAAGGCGAGGTGTAGTTATATCGTGAAAGAATAATTGACAGAGGTCTTTTGATATCAGAATACATAATACAGTGCATGATTTCATTCATTTGATTTCAAGAGCACTTGTTACAGTAATGAGTAGTATATGGCAAGTTTATATATTAGTAAGCAGACATGAAAAAGCTTTAGCAGACTCGTTTTCAATTTTACTGAATAGTTTCTCCATGATTTTCACCATCATGAGTGGCTTTTAATGTTCTCTAGAATAATCAATCCAGACTGGTGCTAATAGAGTAGTACGTCCGATCTCGGTTAAATTTTTGATTCTCTCATAATGTTCCATTCACTCGAAATGGCAGAGTATTTGAAGTTGGAAAAATGAAAAGATTAATTCACACAAAAACGGAATATACACAAATATCAAGAAGTCAAAATTTGATCGAAAAGGAAATCTAGAAATTTAGGCAGAGTCCTCAGACCCGTTCAAGGTCGTCGACTGGCAATCCATCATCCGATTAGCAGCCAAAACCTCGGCGGTTAGCTCAACATTAATGTTGTTGTTTGTTCTGAAAGTTTTTATTGTGAATTATAAATTAAACATAAAAATATGCAATACAGTATGATGAGGACGCCAAATGAATTAAATTACATTCTCCATTCACCTTCCTTTCCTTCAGATTGTAGCAGGAATATCTGTGTTCTTCATCTGCATCTCTGTGATATCCTTCTGCCTCAAGACGCACCCCGGGCTAAGGGTGGAAATACCAGCCATCCTGAACATCTCGACCAACGGCAGCCTTGGCGTACTGCCGGACGTGCCAGCCACACTGGACGATCTGCTCGAGCATGGACGGTTGGATGAGCTGCTACTCGACTATGGTTCACCCACCATTACGACCACCACTACTACCACCACCACCACCACTACCACCAGTGCCACCACGGAAAGCCAATCCGCATCACCGACAAGGCCGGAAACGACCACCCAGCGAACCGGACGCATCGTCTCGAGCGCCTACCGGATGAACTCGGGCAAGGGTGCCAGCATCGTGGAAAACTGGCAGGAAACATACGGTCAGCCACACGAAGCCTTCTTTTACGTCGAGCTCGTCTGCAACGTGTGGTTCATCATCGAGCTGACCGTTCGATTGGTGGTAAGTGCCGTGAGCCAGTAACATGACCAATTCGAGATATGATACCTTGAGAAATTGTGAACTCCCAGCTGGTTAGCGTGATTTTCGAAAATCTCTTTTAACAAATTGCGCGTTTGATGGCAGACAACAGGCTTCCGAGAAACAATTCCATTTTCCAGATCGTTAGTTGTCGGGAAGCAGCTGGTGCGTCTGGTCTTTATGAGCCAATCGATCGTGTAATAGCTTTTTTCACGTACAAACTTCCCCAATTTTTTTTGCGAGGGAAAAGTTCTTCCCTTCACTCATCATCGTCCTTCACACGTGGCACATTCACATGCAGATTGAATCGAGTTAGGAGACTGTCTGTGTGTTTTTTTCTCGCTAGCGCCATCCTACCCGCAAATGATCCCAATCGTATCGAAGCCCTGTCAACTGAGTGAGGGTTTTTGTCCCGTAGAGATGCTGTTCGAGATTAATGATAGGCTTCGGCCCTTTGCCGTTCGTTAGCCTGAAACCATCAACTTCAGCGCTGGCAGCTGATGGTGTTTCACGGTCGGTAGTGAATGTCTTTGCGTCGTTTGCTGGGCGCAAATGTGGGGCTTCTTTTGATAGGATAAACATTGACATTCATCATGGTACTGTCGCTATCCATCGGTTTTGGGTAGTTGGGTTCTGCTAGTGGGGTGCTAGTGGGGTGCACGACATCCAAGGTAGAGTTCGGAACGGGACCGGAGGTGATGAAGTTGTAGAGATTTGTGTTAGCAGAGATGTTTTCCTTTCATTACTATATTATGCTTAGGTAGCCCCGAAGGGTATGTTGAAACTTAAACTAGTACTGCAGGCAAAAGGGATGCGTTGGTTGAAATATTCAAATGAGAAACGGAATGCTTTACCCCGCAGTAAGATGATCTTACATTTCATTAGGATTTGTTTGTGTTTTTAACAGAAATATCTTCCTCACAAGAACATCATCGTTACTGCGAGATGAAGGTTTCTGTTATTTCATGACTGATGATTCATGTAAAAGTTGAAAAAAAAGCCCTTTTCAATAAAGTTTTTGTGCGAGAGAGCATAAAAAAAATCATTATAAAGTTCTAATGAAGCGGCAAACCACCAAAAGCACTCGAAACCCGACCTCGTTCAATCATCGATAGGACAATCATTACCGGTCGGCCAAATCATCAATCAACTTGAAATCCTTCCCGAGCTAGAAGTTTTACCATAGCATCTTTCCAAATATTTTAACAAAACCACAAAACGACTGTAGTCTGAGTCAGCACAAACAAAACCATCGTAAAAAAGGGGTTTTTTGATTAATGAATGGTTGTCGATTTTCAAACCACACCACAAAACACACTGGAAAGTAGCATTAAAAATTCCGTTCAGATCTGAAGCAAGCAGGATGTGAAATAGAATGCTTGGTGAGGGATTAAAGTTCACCAGGAACTGCTTGCAATCGTCACACACATATTACACTATTAGCATATGGCTACCCTTTGCAGGGAGCACGTAAGCAACACTTGCTGTCCTTATTTTATGTGCAGTAAGATTGTGTGGGTTAAAATGACACCAAATGACACCAAATGACACCTAACTATCGTGACGATATGGTTACGGTTAGCCTTGGGTACCGGCACCGGTGTCAAGACAAGTCAACTAGGTCGAGGTAATATGCGGCGGGGTCGAGTACCGTCATTTGAGCTTTCCCTGTTTTCCTAGTACGTCCGTACCTTTCCGATTGTGTGTTTGTGTTTGTGCGGCAAATCGCAGGAAGGATGAGAATTAAATACACGTAATCGTCGTAACCCTCGTAATCGTGACGATGGATCGGACTGACATTAACATCTGCTTACGGATGTTCTTCGTGTCCGGTCGTGCTAGTGCGCTCGTTGTGTAGCTTTACGTTAAAGTTGTACATTTATCCCTAGCAGTACGGTGGTTGACAAACGGATGGTTTCAACAAGAATAGATTTAGAACAGATTTTTACACAAGGTAGACTTTATGAAAAAAAATATACCAATAACTGAGAACGTTGTCTATTTTATAGTCTACGCTTCAATAAATTTCGAAATAAAAAAATAATATAATCGAGCTATAAGAGGATAAAAAAGGTATTAAAAAGTTCATTTTTGGTATTGGATTCCTCGGGGAAAAATTGATCTATTTCATTTCAATCATTATCATTAGAGTGATTGTTTTAAGTCAAGTTTTATGTTTGCCTTGTATTATTTCATTTTTCGCCTAAAAGTATGCAAAGTGTAAAACAAGAAACTTTTTTTAAAATATTGCAGACAACACTAAAGAGATATTTCGTTTACAACCACTGACTAACATTGTCCGCCCGAACGGATTAAACCTACAAAATGTTAGATATTTTTCGTTGTTGTTTTTCCACAATCGCTCCACAGTGAAGATACTTGGGCAAGTCCATTCGATTTACATCTCTAGAACTTTGCCAAATGTTCCTTCAGCCATCCATTTCTATTTTTGCTGAAGAAGTTTTCTGGACTCAACCATTCTTGGTTTTCAACGTTTGCATATCTATACCTGCAACACGCCACGAGCGCCGAGTCTCTTAGTGCACATTAATTTTATGATACTACCCACCCGGATGGTACAGTGCGTGGAGCAGAAAAATGGAGAAGCAACAAACAGAAAATGCTATAAATTTAAATAAATATCATTTGCGCGTTTGCCTTCAGGTTAAAGCCATCCGGTTTCGGTGTGACGCTGAAGGACGCTTTTGGGGTGCACAAGATACGGTGGGCCATGTTTGGCATTTGGAATGCTGGCACATGAAGAAGTGCGAGTGAATGTGTCTGGATGGTTGCGTGCGTGTGTGCAGAAGAGTAGTTGGTGGTATTTATGTCAGCTTATGAAATATCGACTTTGCGTTGCGAACGGCCCATACATGGTGTGTGGCTGGGCAGCCGTTTCCTGTGGAATGTGTGGAACCTTCCAAAAAGCCCGAAACCAAGGGAATGTGTAACGTATGCTTATACATTTGTGTAATGGGTTTATTTGGTTTGCATAGGACTTCTTTTTTTTCCGAGACGGGGGTAGAGAGGCAATGTTGTGGCCTTGCCATCGATCTTGGTTGCTCGAGGATAAACATGGATGGAGGATGGATGTACATGTGTGGTGGCGAAACCCACCGAAGAATTAATAAGTTTAACATGCTGTATATTTCTCCATTTCGAACGGATTTGTAAGCCGTATCTGGAAGATAGTAAAGAGCAAACATTGCAAGAGTCAGCACTACTGGTTGAAGAATTCATTTTGCTAAAAGAGATAAAGTTCCACACTCAACGAGCCTTTTGTTCGTAATTCAATCAACCAGTTTTCGACATACAACCGTAAAGGTTGAAGATTGATGGCTCCCATAGAGGCAGTTTAAAGCTGTTTAAT
>STHD01005377.1:0-22156 GCA_016170015.1 Anopheles longipalpis | reverse complement strand
CACGCTTCACGCCCGGGTGACGCAGCGCGCGCAGCGGGTTCAGGCCGATCAGCGGGACCATGTCGATCTTCTTCAGTCCCGGCATCTGCACGAGGAACTGCAGCACGCCGCCGACGATGACGGCCCACGCGAGCGCATAGACCGGCACCTTCAGGTGCGGCGCGACGAACACGGCCGCGCCGATGAACGCGACGTTGAGCAGCACCGGCGCGAACGCGGGCAACGAGAAGCTCTTGTACGTGTTGAGCACGCCGGACGCGAGCGTCGTCAGCGAGATGAACACGATGTACGGGAACATGATCTGCGTCATCGTGACCGCGAGCGGGAACGCCTGGCCATCCTTGTGCAGGCCGGACGCGACCGCGAACACGACCCACGACGCGCCGGCGATCCCGGCGACCGACAGCACGGCAAGCGCCCACGCGAGCACGGTGGACATCGCGTCGACGAGCGCCTTCGTCGCATCGTGCCCCTGCTGGTTCTTGAACTCGGCAAGGATCGGCACGAACGCCTGCGAGAACGCGCCTTCGGCGGACAGGCGGCGCAGCAGGTTCGGAATGCGGAAGGCGACGTAGAACGCGTCGGTGTATTGACTGGCACCGAACGCACGGGCGATCAGCGTCTCGCGGGCCAGTCCGGTCACGCGCGACAGCAGCGTGAAGCCGCTGACCGTCAGCAGGGCTCGGAATAGATTCATGGGGCGCTTATTATACGGACGTTGCGCGACCCGGCCAGCGGCGTGATGCCGAAAAGCGCGTGCGCCGCCGGTACCCCATCCGACGAATGTCACTTCGAACTTGCCACTCGCTTGATTTTGTTGCTATAATCGCCGGTTTCTGGGCTCGTACATGCACGGCAACTGCCGTTTTCATGTCCCTGCCTCGGTTAAAATCACCGTTTTTTTATGCGCCCCTGGGCAATCGTTCTCAGGGGACGGATCGAAAAGCAGCGCTTGGCCGTCAGGCTCCAAGCTCTGGAAACAGGACAGGATAAGGAACCGTCATGGCTAACTCCGCACAAGCACGCAAGCGCGCCCGCCAGGCCGCGAAGGCAAACTCGCACAACTCGGCGCTGCGCTCGAAATTCCGTACCGCGATCAAGTCGGTTCGCAAGGCTGTTGAAGCCGGCGACCAAGCAAAGGCTGCCGAGCTGTTCAAGGCTGCCGTGAAGACGATCGACACGATCGCCGACAAGAAGATCGTTCACAAGAACAAGGCCGCTCGCAGCAAGAGCCGCCTGGCCGCAGCCGTCAAGGGTCTGCAGGCAGCAGCGTAAATCCGGTGCGCCCGCTCACGCGGGCGTTCCTGTTTCCTGCGATCGCAAAAAAGCCCGCCTAGGCGGGCTTTTTTGTTGCCTGTCGCCCGCGCATCACGCGGGGCGACGGGTTTTGCCGCGGCGAGCGCATCCGCCCTCGCCGGCCGGCCTCACTTCTTCGCGCTGTAGTCCGGCAATTCGCACGCCTCGGTGACGACGAGGTTATTGTCCTTCGCGAAATTCAGTACGAAATCGAAAGCCATCGGTTCGATGTCGCGCAGCCGCGAATCGAGGATCACGCATTTCAGGTCGCCGAGCATCGTCGGGCGCACGTACAGCGAATACTTGAGACGCGCATTCGGCCCGCTCGCCCCCGGCCCGAAGCAGGCCATCACACCGGCCAGACGTTCCGACCAGTCGCTCGGGCGAAACTTTTTCCCGTCTTTCGTGATGCCCTGGATGAAGAATTCGGTCGGAGGGGTTTCAGCCATGTGGTTACCCAAGTGACGGCCCGGCGATGTCCAGGCAACGGCGCCTGGATACGCGAACACAAAGCTGGAACGGACGGCGGCACAAGCATTCCGGTATCCCGAAAACGGGACGTCGATGCGCGCCGCCGGTAGACTGCACCGGATTTGTGCAGCGCACGGCTTGTGTCCGGCAGAGCGCGAAAAGCCTTGCCTGCCGGGCTGGAGAAAACTTTCGAATTATACCGCAGCGCGCCATCGCGCGCCGTCCCGACGGCCTCCTTCCCGCGCCGTCCGCCGCCTGGCGCGATCGTGCCCCGCTTTGCTCCACGGCTCGTCAAAGCACAGAAAATCCTTTATGCTGCTTTGAGTTATCCACACCCGACGGTGGCGCCGTCCGGCCTCGCTGCCGGGTGAAACCTGCCGTATTTCGCTTCATGACCGCCAAAACCATTCGTCACTACCTGCAGTTCAAGGATTTCTCGCTGGAAGACTACGAGTACGTGCTCGAACGCACGGGTATCCTGAAGCGCAAGTTCAAGAACTACGAGACCTATCACCCGCTGCACGACCGCACGCTCGCGATGATCTTCGAGAAGAGCTCGACGCGCACGCGCCTGTCGTTCGAGGCCGGGATCTTCCAGCTCGGCGGCCACGCCGTCTTCATGAGCACGCGCGACACGCAACTCGGGCGCGGCGAACCCGTCGAGGATTCCGCGCAGGTGATCTCGCGGATGGTCGACATCATCATGATCCGTACCTTCGAGCAGGAGGTCATCACCCGCTTCGCGGAGAACTCCCGCGTGCCGGTGATCAACGGCCTGACGAACGATTACCACCCGTGCCAAGTGCTCGCCGACATCTTCACGTACTACGAGCACCGCGGCCCGATCGCCGGCAAGACCGTCGCGTGGGTCGGCGATGCGAACAACATGCTCTACACGTGGATCGAAGCCGCGCAGATCCTCGGCTTCAAGCTGCGCCTGTCCACGCCGCCCGGCTATGCACTCGACATGAAGCTCGTGTCGCCCGGCAGCGCGCCGTTCTACGAGGTGTTCGACGATCCGAACGAAGCCTGCAAGGGCGCCGATCTCGTCACCACCGACGTGTGGACGAGCATGGGTTTCGAGGCCGAGAACGAGGCACGCATGCAGGCGTTCGCCGACTGGTGCGTCGACGAGGAAATGATGGGCCACGCGAACCCGGACGCGCTCTTCATGCACTGCCTGCCCGCGCACCGCGGCGAGGAAGTGACGGCCGGCGTGATCGACGGCCCGCAGAGCGTCGTGTGGGACGAGGCGGAAAACCGCCTGCACGTGCAGAAGGCGCTGATGGAGTTCCTGCTGCTCGGCCGCCTCAAGCACTGACGCGCCGGAACTCACCCCCGTAAAAAAAGCGCCGATCGTCGATCGGCGCTTTTTGTTTGGGCGCGCGGAAAACGGTGCCGTGCCCGCGTTACAGGCAGACCGGTTCCGCCTCCAGCTCGACGCCGAATTGCGCACGCACGTCGGCCTGGATCGCCTGCGCCAGCGCGAGCACGTCGGCGCCCGTCGCGCCGCCGCGATTGACGAGCACGAGCGCCTGGCGGTCATGCACGGCGGCCGCGCCGAGTGCGCGGCCCTTCCAGCCGCAGCGATCGATCAGCCAGCCGGCCGCGAGCTTCACATGCCCGCCCGGCTGCGGATACGACACGACCTCGGGTGCGCGGGCGCGCAGCGCGTCGAACTGCGCGGCGTCGATCACCGGATTCTTGAAGAAACTGCCCGCGTTGCCGAGCACGAGCGGGTCGGGCAGCTTCGCGCGACGGATCGCGACGACGGCGTCGAACACGTCGCGCGGCGTCGCCGCATCGGGTGCGATGCCGCGCGCGTCGAGCTCGCGCGTGACGTCCGCGTAGCCGAGCCGCGGCGTCCATTGTTTCGGCAGACGGAACGTCACCGATACGATCGCGAACCGGCCGCGCCCATCCCGCTTGAAGAAGCTGTCGCGGTAGCCGAACGCGCAGCGCGCGGCGTCGAAGCGCTCGCTGCGCCCCGTCGCCAGCTCGACCGCGACCAGCGAATCGAAATACGCCTTCATTTCGAGGCCGTACGCGCCGATGTTCTGGATCGGCGCGGCGCCGACGGTGCCCGGGATCAGCGCGAGGTTCTCGAGCCCCGGCATCCCGTGCTCGAGCGTCCACGCGACGAATGCGTGCCAGTTCTCGCCGCCGCCGGCCTCGACATACCACGCGTCGTCGTCCTCGCGCACGACGCGGCGGCCGGCGATCTCGTCGAGCAGCACGACGCCGTCGAAATCGCGCGTAAACACGACGTTGCTGCCGCCGCCGAGCACGAGCTGCGGCAGGTTCGCGACGCGCGGGTCGCGGTGCAGCGCCTCGAACTGCGCCGCGTGCGTGATGCGCGCGGCAAAGCGCGCGTTCGCGGCGATGCCGAACGTGTTGTGCGCGGCAAGCGGATGGTCGGGAAGCAGCGACAGGGCGGAATCGTCAGGAGGCATCGGCATTCGCGGTCACGTCGACCCGGTCCGGCAAATGACCGGTCTTGGGCAAACGGAAGGGCATCGGTAAAATGGCAAACAGTCCGCAATTATAGCGAGTGCCCGCGCGCGAGCCGGGTGCCCGCATCTCAAGGGAGAATGCCATGCCATCGTTCGACGTCGTTTCCGAAGCGAACATGATCGAAGTGAAGAACGCCATCGAGCAGTCGAACAAGGAAATTTCGACGCGCTTCGACTTCAAGGGCTCCGACGCGCGCGTCGAGCAGAAGGAACGCGAGCTGACGCTGTTCGCCGACGACGATTTCAAGCTCGGCCAGGTCAAGGACGTCCTGATCAGCAAGCTGGCCAAGCGCAACGTCGACGTGCGCTTCCTCGACTACGGCAAGGTCGAGAAGATCGGCGGCGACAAGGTCAAGCAGATCGTCACCGTGAAGAAGGGCGTGAGCGGCGATCTCGCGAAGAAGATCGTGCGCCTCGTGAAGGACAGCAAGATCAAGGTGCAGGCGAGCATCCAGGGCGACGCGGTGCGCGTGGCCGGCACGAAGCGCGACGACCTGCAGAACGTGATCGCGATGCTGCGCAAGGACGTGACCGACACGCCGCTCGACTTCAACAACTTCCGCGACTGATCGCCCGCCGGTCCGTCACGTCATCCGGCCGGGCCCCGCATACGCGGCGCGCCCGGCGCGCGGCAGGTGCCGCGCTTTCTCAGGCTTTCCCGCCGTCCTGCGCGCCGCCGTCCGCGGCCGCCTTCTTCTTGTCGCCGATCCGGCTCTCCTGCCCCGCGAGCAGCTTCGAAATGTTGCCGCGGTGACGCCACACGAGCAGCACGCTCATCGCGAGCACGGCCCACGCGACCGGGTTGTGGCCCGTGCCGAACAGGAACACGTCGAACACCGGCGCGAACACGGCCGCCACCAGCGCCGCGAGCGACGAATAGCGGAAGAAGAACGCGACGATCAGCCAGGTCAGCGCGGTCGCGAGCCCGAGCACCGGGTGCACGGCAAGCAGTACGCCGGCCGCGGTCGCGACGCCCTTGCCGCCCTGGAAGCGGAAGAACACCGGATACAGGTGGCCGAGGAACACGGCGATCGCGACCCACGCGACCGCGACGTCGGGCAGGCCCAGGCGCCGTGCGAGCCAGACGGCAAACCAGCCCTTGAGCGCGTCGCCGACGAGCGTCAGGATGGCGGCCTTCTTGTTGCCGCTGCGCAGCACGTTGGTCGCGCCGGGATTCTTCGACCCGTACGAACGCGGGTCGGCCAGGCCCATCGCGGAACTGACGACGACGGCGAACGACACCGAACCGATCAGGTAGGCAACGAGGGCGGCGAGCAGGATCTGCATGCGGAGGACTCTTCTTTCAACGTATCGGTAAAGGGACGGCCGTGCGCGGCAAGCCGGCAAGCCGAAACGGCGCCCATTCTACCGAACGGGCGCGGGGTGCCACGAAGGTGAAACCCTCAGTCGACACTCGCGCACTGCACGGGCTGCGCGCCGAGCAGCGATACGAGTACCGCCGGCGCGAGGCTGACGAGGTAGCCGCGGCGGCCGCCGTTCAGGTAGATCGTCGGCAATTCGAGGATCGTCGCCTCGACGTAGACAGGCATGGCCTTGCGCGTGCCGAACGGCGACGTGCCGCCGACGAGATAGCCCGAATGGCGGTTCGCGACCTCGGGCTTGCACGGCTCGACGCGCTTCGCGCCGATCTGCCGCGCGAGGTTCTTGGTCGACACGGTACGGTCGCCGTGCATCAGCACGATCAGCGGCTTCGCATGTTCGTCTTCCATCACGAGCGTCTTCACGACGCAGTGTTCGTCCGCGCCGAGCTGGCGCGCCGATTCACCGGTGCCGCCGTGCTCGACGTAGTCGTACGGATGCTCGCCGAACGTCACGCCATGGCGGCGCAACAGCTGGGTCGCGGGGGTTTCGGACACGTGTCTGGATTTGCTCATGGCGGCATTTTAATGGCGAACGACCGGCAGGCGGGCGGTGACGTACGCGGGCCGGCGGTATACTCGCGGCCCGTTTTCCGCCGGACGGCCGCCTGCGCCGCCGCCCCGATTCCGCCCGTCATCATTGCGGACATCGCGAAGTGCTATTGCCCGATTGGCCGATTGTGGCGCGCGCGACGTCATGGCACGATCGTTCGCAAACAACATCACGCCGCCGCCCGGCCCCCTTTTCTGGAGACGCCATGTCCTCGCCCATTCGTTCATCCGAGTCGCTCGACGTCGACGCCCTGCTCGCCGCGCTGCCGCGCCGCATCGCCGACGTGCCCGCGCGCTGGGCCGCGCAGGCGCCCGCGCATCCGGCGCTGATCGAGGATGCGCGCCGCCTGTCGTACGGCGAGCTGGCGCAGGCCGTCGATGCAGCGGCCGCGCGGCTCGCGAGCCTCGGCGTGCAAGGCGGCGACCGTGTGATGATCGTCGCGGAAAACTGCGTCGCGCAGATCGTGCTGCTGTTCGCGGTGGCCCGCGTCGACGCGTGGGCGCTCGTGTCGAACGCGCGGCTGTCGGCCGGCGAACTCGATGCGATCGCCGCGCATGCGCGCCCGAAGCTGGTCGCATTCGCGACGGACGCATCGCCCGACGCGCGCGCGCATGCCGCGCGGCTCGGTGCGACGCCCGCCGGCGCGCTGCCGGTCGACATCGGCGCGTGGTCGTATCGCGTCGACGCGAGCGCGCCCACCGAACCGGTCACGGCAGACGGCGCCACACAATGCGCGGCGCTGATCTACACGACCGGCACGACGGGCACGCCGAAAGGCGTGATGCTGTCGCACCGCAACCTGCTGTTCATCGCCGCAACGTCGAGCACGCTGCGCCGCGTGTCGCCCGACGACGTCGTCTATACGGTGCTGCCCGTGTCGCACGTGTACGGGCTCGCGTCGGTCTGCCTCGGCAGCCTGTACGCGGGCGCGACGCTGCGGCTCGCGCCGCGCTTCTCGCCGGAGGCCGTGCGCGTCGCGCTCGCCGACGAAGGCGTGACGATCTTCCAGGGCGTACCCGCGATGCACGCGAAGCTGCTCGAACACCTGCACACGCACGGCCACGCCTGGCACGCGCCGCGCCTGCGCTTCGCGTATTCGGGCGGCTCGCCGCTCGATGCGAACCTGAAGGCGCGCGTCGAACGCCAGTACGGCGTGCCGCTGCACAACGGCTACGGGATGACCGAAAGCAGCCCGACGATCACGCAGACGCCGCTCGACGCGCCGCGCGCCGACAGTTCGGTCGGCGTGCCGATTCCGGGTGTCGACATGCGGATCGTCGCGCCGGACGGCACCGACGTGGCGCCGGGCGATGTCGGCGAGATCCGCGTGCGCGGGCCGAACGTGATGCTCGGCTACTACCGCAACGCGGACGCGACGCGCGCAGCCGTGTCGCCGGACGGCTGGCTGAGCACCGGCGATCTCGCGCGGCAGGAGGCGGACGGCGCGGTGACGATCGCCGGCCGCAGCAAGGAACTGATCATCCGGTCGGGTTTCAACGTGTATCCGGTCGAGGTCGAGCAGGTGCTGAACGCGCATCCGGACGTCGTGCAGGCGGCCGTGATCGGCCGCGCGATCGAGGGCAACGAGGAAGTGCTCGCGTTCGTCGAACTGGTGCCGGGCGCGACGACGGACGAAGCCGCGTTGCACGCGTGGTGCGCGGAGCGGCTCACGCCTTACAAGCGCCCTGCGCACATCCGCGTGCTCGATGCGCTGCCGGCCGCGTCGACCGGCAAGGTGCTGAAGCACAAGCTGCGCGAGCTGGTCTGACGCCGGCCGCTGCGCGGCTGCACCGGCTGCGCTCGCATCGAGCGCGCACCGGCGCCCGCACTGTGCCGGATACGCGCGCCCCGCGCACTAACCGCGCGGGTGGTGCTGCGCGTGCAGCGTCTTCAACCGCTCGCGCGCGACGTGCGTATAGATCTGCGTGGTCGAGATGTCGCTGTGGCCGAGCAGCAACTGCACGACGCGCAGGTCGGCGCCGTGGTTCAGCAGGTGCGTCGCGAACGCATGCCGCAGCGTATGCGGCGACAGGTGCGCGCGCACGTCGGCCTGCTGCGCGTGTCGCTTGATGATGTTCCAGAACTGCTGGCGCGTCATCCCGTCGCCGCGCGCGGTCACGAACAGCGCGTCGGCCGCGCGCGCGCCGAGCAGCGCCGGCCGCGCCTCGCGTAGGTAGCGCTCGATCCAGCCGTGCGCCACTTCGCCGAACGGCACGAGCCGCTCCTTCGAACCCTTGCCCATCACGCGCACGACGCCTTCGTTCAGGCCCACCTCGACCGTCTTCAGCGTCACGAGCTCGCTCACGCGCAGCCCGCTCGCGTACATCAGCTCGAGCATCGTGCGGTCGCGCAGGCCGAGCGGCGTGCCGATGTCCGGTGCGCCGAGCAGCGCCTCGACCTGCGCCTCCGACAGCGTCGACGGGAACCGGGCCGCCTGCTTTGCGGAGGTAATCCGCAAGGTCGGGTCGGCGCTCGCGTGATGCTCGCGCACGGCCCAGCCGTAATAGCGACGGAACACGGACAGCCGCCGGTTCGACGATGTCGCCTTGCCGTCGCTGCGCGCGGCGATGTAGCCCGTCACCATTGCCTCGTCGGCTGCATCCAGCGGTGCATCGTGCGTCGCGGCGAGCCACTGGGAAAACAGCACCAGATCGCGCCGGTATGCGTCGAGCGTATTACGCGCGAGCCCGTGCTCGAGCCACAGCGCATCGCAGAACACGTCGATCGACGCGCGGCTCGCGAGCAGTGCGGGTGACGCCACGGCGGTATCGCCGTCGGCTTCGGGGGAAATCATGGATTCACTCATCAGTACGGCACGCCTTCGTGCGCCAGCAGCCAGCGCTTCACTTTCTGGTAATAGCCGTTGTCGTCATGGTTCGCGAAGCCACCGAGGCCGCCCGCCGCGACGACGCGATGGCACGGAATCACGAGCGGAAAGTAGTTCGCGCCGCACGCCTGGCCGACCGCGCGCGGCGCACTGCCGATCCGCTTCGCGACCTGGCCGTAGGTCAGCACCGTGCCGGGCGGGATATCGCTGATCACGTCCCACACGCGGTGCTGGAACGCGCTGCCGACTTCCGCGAGCGGCAGGTCGAAGCGCGCCGACGCACGCTCGAAATAACGTTCGATCTGCTTGACCGCGCGTTTCGCGAGCGCCGAATCCGGATCGACCGACTTCACCGATTCGGGCAGATAGACGATTTCGCGCACCACCCCGGCGTCCGTACGGATGCCGACCTTGCCGAACGGCGCGTCGATCACTGCGTTGAACATTGCCTTCTCCTGACCGATGAGTGCGCGCTCACTGCCGCGCGCCGACGACACTTTACGCCGCCTTCACGCGGCACGCAGCGCCCATTCGACATGCTCGCGCACGACCGGCGACGGATCGTCGGCCCGCGCGCGCAACGCGGCGACGATCGCGTCGCGCGCCGGCGGCGCGAGCCGATCAGGGCCCGCGCGCAGCGCATTGCCGAGCCCGACGGCGAGATTGCGCAGCCAGCTTTCGTAGCCGATGCGCCGGATCGCGCTGCCCTGCATCCGCGTGTCGAATGTGTCGGCATCCCACGCGAACAACTCGACGAGCGTCGCGCGATCGAGGCCGTGCCGCACGTCGAAATCGGCGACGGGCGCGGCCTGCGCGAACTTGTTCCACGGGCACACGAGCTGGCAGTCGTCGCAGCCGTACACGCGATTGCCGATCATTGGCCGCAGCGGCTCGGGGATGCTGCCTTTCAGTTCGATCGTCAGGTACGAGATGCAGCGGCGCGCATCGACGCGATACGGCTCGACGATCGCGCCGGTCGGGCACGCATCGATGCAGCGCGTACAGCTGCCGCAGTGTGCACCGGGCGTCTCGGGGGCGGTGTCGGGCGAGGTGTGCGCGTCGGTCGGCAGCGGCAGGTCGACATAGATTTCGCCGAGGAAGAACAGCGAACCGGCATCGCGCTGCAACAGCAGCGTGTGCTTGCCGCGCCAGCCGACACCGGCCTTCTGCGCGAGCTCGACCTCGAGCACGGGCGCGGAATCGGTGAACACGCGGTAGCCGAATGCGCCGATCTCGTGCTCGATGCGCTCCGCGAGCGTCTGCAGCCGGTTGCGCAGGACCTTGTGATAGTCGCGGCCACGCGCATAGATCGACACGACGGCCGCCTGCGGATCGTCGAGCCGTGCGCGTTCGCGTGCGCGCCAGTCGTGCGGCACGAGCGCGCCGGGCTCGCCATCGGGCGCGTCACCAGCGAGCGTCTGGGCCGGCAAATAGGCGAGCCGCACGGAAATCACACGTCGCGTACCGGCCACAAGTTCAGCCGGACGCGCGCGTTTCATCCCATGTTTCGCCATATAATCCATTTCGCCGTGGTATCCGGCTTCCAGCCAGGCGGCGAGGCCTGCTTCGGCATCCGAGAGATCGGTATCGCTGATGCCGATCGCCCCGAAACCCAATTCGCGCCCCCACGCCCTGATGCGCGCGGCGAGCGCAGTCAACGCCGCATCATCGAGCGCGCACGGCGCCGCGCCTTCGGCATGAGTCGAAGGCCTGTCGGATGCGGCGAGTTCCGGTAATCGGTTCATCGCACTATTTTACGAGAATGCCAGCCACGTCCAGCCAATCGCCTCATGACGCCATGTTGCCCGCCCCGCTCGCGGAGCGCGTGATCGCGCTCGCCGACGAAGCGGCGACCGAGGCCTTCGGCACCCGTTTCGCGCACGCGCTCGACGCGGCGCGCATCGAACTCGACCGCGCGCATGCGTTCGACGGGCTGCAAATCCAGCTGGTCGGCGATCTCGGCGCGGGCAAGACGACCCTCGTGCGCGCGATCCTGCGCGGCCTCGGCCACCCGGGACGCGTGCGCAGCCCGACCTATACGCTCGTCGAGCCGTACGCGCTCGAACGCAGCGATGGGGAACTCGAGGTCTATCACTTCGATCTGTATCGATTCAACGATCCGGCCGAATGGTCCGACGCAGGCTTTCGCGAATATTTCAATTCCAGCGCGATCTGCCTCGTCGAATGGCCGCAACAGGCAGGCACCCTGCTCGGCGTGCCCGATCTGGTTTTCTCGCTCGACGTGGATGGCGACGGCCGCGCCCTCACCGTCCGGGCGTATAGCGCTTCAGGAAAGGCATGTCTCGAAAGATGTTGATCAAACCGTTCCGCTCGATCGAATCGGCGGCCACCGCGACGCACAACTGGCGGCGCCGGCAGATCCTGTGCGCGGGCGCGTCGACGCTGGTGCTCGGTCTCGTCGCGCCGCGGCTCGCACACGCGTCGTCGGTGCTCGGCGTGCGCGTGTGGCCTGCGCGCGATTACACGCGCGTCACGATCGAATCCGACCAGCCGCTGCAGAATAGCCAACAGCTGCTGCAGGGTCCCGACCGGCTCGTCGTCGACCTGACCGGCCTCGACCTCGACCAGGCGCTGCGCGACCTCGTGTCGAAGATCGCGCCGAACGATCCGCAGATCCAGTCGGTGCGCGTCGGCCAGTATCAGCCGCACGTCGTGCGGATGGTGTTCGACCTGAAAGGCTCGGTGAAGCCGCAGGTGTTCACGCTGCCACCCGTCGGCACCTACAAGTACCGGCTCGTGTTCGACCTGTATCCGGCCGTCGCGCCCGATCCGCTGTCCGACCTGATCGCGCAGACGGAACGCAAGGAACAGGCGCTCAACGATACGGCGCGCGCGCAGCAGATGCAGCCGCCGACCACGCTGGCCGGCCCGGGCACTCCGCCGCCCGGCGCGGGCGACAACAGCGACGCGTTCTTCCAGCGCTTCGCGCAGAACACGCCGGCCACGCCGCACACGCCGCCGGCTGCCGGCACGCCTTCGACGCCCGCGAAGCCGGCCGTCAAGCCGCCGCCCGTCATCGCGCGCCGCGACGACAGCGACGACGACGGCGACACCTACAAGTTCACCGCGCCGAAATCCGGCAAGGGCGGCACCGTGCGCCTGCTGACGGTTGCGATCGATCCGGGCCACGGCGGCGAGGATCCGGGCGCGATCGGCGGCGGCGGCACGTACGAGAAGCACATCGCGCTCGACATCGCGAAGAAGCTGCGCGCGAAGATCGACGGCGCGCCGAACATGCGCGCGATGATGACGCGCGACGCCGACTTCTTCGTGCCGCTCAACGTGCGCGTGCAGAAGGCGCGCCGCGTCGGCGCCGACCTGTTCGTATCGATCCACGCGGACGCGTTCACGACGCCGTCCGCGCGCGGCTCGTCGGTGTTCGCGCTGTCCGATCACGGCGCAACGAGCGCCGCGGCGCGCTGGATGGCGAACAAGGAGAATTCGTCCGACCTGATCGGCGGCATCAACATCAAGACGGCGGACGCGGCCGTGAACCGCGCGCTGTTCGACATGTCGACGACCGCGCAGATCCGCGACTCGCTGCGCTACGGCAACTACGTGCTGAAGGAAGTCGGCGGCATCAACAAGCTGCACAAGGGCTCGGTCGAGCAGGCCGGGTTCGCGGTGCTGAAGGCGCCCGACATTCCGTCGATCCTCGTCGAGACCGCGTTCATCAGCAACCCGGACGAAGAGCGCCGGCTCAACGACGACAGCTATCGCGACGAGATGGCCGACGCGATCTTCCGCGGCATCAAGCGTTACTTCTCCGCGAATCCGCCGCTCGCGAAGAACCGGATGGCCTGACGGCCGCCCGTTCCCTGCCGCCGGCACGCACTGCGTGCCGGCGCGTCACGACGCCGCGAAACGGCTCAGCACTTTCCCGCCGAACACGTTCACCGCGAGCCCGCCCATCACGAGCGCGGTGCCGATCAGCTGTGCGCGCGTCAGATGTTCGTCGAGCAGCAGCGCCGACGACGCGAGCCCGACGACCGGCACCAGCAGCGAGAACTGCGCGACCTGCGCCGCCGGGTAACGCGACAGCAGGCGGCTCCACAACCCGTAGCCGAGCAGCGTCGCGACGAATGCGAGATAGACGACCGCGAAAATCGACGCGCCGTTGAGCCCGGCGAGCGCGGTCGCGATCCGCTGCGGCCCTTCGAACCACAGCGACAGCAGGAAGAACGGCACGGGCGGCACGAGACTTGCCCACACGACGAGCGACACGAGGTTCGCCTTCCCGACCTTCTTCGTGACGATATTGCCGAATGCCCACATCGCGGCCGAGCAGATCGTCAGCAGGAAGCCCGCGAGCGTCATCGCGCGGCCGCCCTGCGCGGCGATCACGACGAGCCCGCCCGCGGCGATCGCGAGCCCGATCAGGTTCTGCACGCGCAGCCGTTCGCCAAGGAACAGCATTGCGAACACCAGCGTGAAGAACGCCTGCGACTGCAATACGAGCGACGCGAGGCCGGCCGGCATGCCGACGTACATCCCGGTGAACAGGAACACGAACTGGCCGAGCTGGATCGTCGCGCCGTACAGCACCAGCAGGCGCCACGGAATCTGCGGCCGGCGCACGAAGAACACCGCGGGCACGGCCGCGAGCGTGAAGCGCAGCGCGCCGAGCAGCATCGGCGGCATGCCATGCAGGCCGACCTTGATCACGACGAAGTTCACGCCCCACGCCAGGATCACGACCAGCGCGAGCAGCAAGTCCTTCGGGGCCATCATCGGCGTCTCCTCGATTCGAATCATTGTTCTGAAGCGCGTCAGTCTACCGGGTTTCGCCGGGCGGCCCGATACCCGCGCGGCGCGCATGGAATCGGCGGCGGGCGGCCAGTACAATGACCGGCATCCCCCCGCCGCCCCACTGGAGCCGCCATGACCGACTCGATCAAAGCCCTGCTGAAGCCGCACGTGCGCGACATCGGCAACCTGCAGGTACGCCGCACGCTGCCCGCGCTCGCCGCACGTCTCGTCGGCCCGTTCATCTTCTTCGATCACATGGGTCCCGCCACGCTGCCGGCCGGCACGGGGCTCGACGTGCGCCCGCATCCGCACATCGGGCTCGCGACCGTCACCTACCTGTTCGACGGCGCGATCCTGCACCGCGACAGCCTCGGCTCGCTGCAGGCCATCGTGCCGGGCGACGTGAACTGGATGACGGCCGGCCGCGGGATCGTCCACTCCGAGCGCACGCCCGACGCGCAGCGCGCCAGCGGCCATACCGTGCACGGGATCCAGACCTGGGTCGCGCTGCCGCAAGCGCACGAGACGACCGAGCCGTCGTTCGAGCACCATCCGGCCGACACGCTCCCGAAGCGCAACGAAGACGGCGTATCGCTGACGGTGATCGCCGGCGACGCGTTCGGGCTGCGCTCGCCCGTCACGACGTTCTCGCGCACGCTGTACGTCGCGGCCGAATTCGCGGCCGGCGGCCGGCTCGAACTCGACGCATCGCACGAAGAACGCGCGGTCTACGTGGTCGACGGCGAGCTCGCGATCGACGGCACGCCGGTGCCGGCCGAACAGATGGCCGTGCTCGCGCCGGGCGCGGCGGTCACGCTGACGAGCGGCAGCGGCGCACGCGCGATGCTGCTCGGCGGCGACAAGATCGACGGCGAACGCTTCATCGAATGGAATTTCGTCGCCAGCAGCCGCGACGCGATCGAGCGCGCGAAAGCGGCCTGGACGCGCCAGGAAATGGGCAAGGTGCCGGGCGAGACCGAGTGGATTCCGCTGCCCGAGTCGAAGCCGCGTTGAAAAAGGGGCGCGCTGCCCCCATCCTGACGATATTCGAACCGAAGAGAACGACATGGACACCACGCTTGCCACTTTCGAGAAAGACGTCATCGAGGCGTCGCTGGACATGCCCGTGCTGGTCGACTTCTGGGCGCCGTGGTGCGGCCCCTGCAAGACGCTCGGCCCGCTGCTGGAAAAGCTCGAAGCCGACTACGAAGGCCGCTGGAAGCTCGTGAAGGTCAACGTCGACGAGAACCAGGAACTTGCCGTGCACTTCCAGACGCGCAGCATCCCGCACGTGATCGCGTTCGCCGACGGGCGCCCGGTCGACCAGTTCGTCGGCGTGCTGCCCGAAGGCCAGTTGCGCGCGTTCCTCGACCGGCTGCTGCCGGCCCCCGAGGAAGCCGAGCGCCGCGCCGCGCAGTACGCGATGGCCGAGCAGCGCTTCGACGATGCGCTCACGCACCTCGAAGCGGCGCTCGCGCTGAACCCCAGTTTCGACGACGCACGCCTCGACCTGATCGAGCTGCTGCTCGCGAGCAACCAGGTCGATGCCGCCCGTGCCGAGACCGAGCGCCTGTCGCCGCAGACCGTGCAGAACGGCGATCCGCGCTACCAGGCGATCAAGACCCGTTTCGACGCACTCGAAGCCACGGCCGACCTGCCGCCGACCGACGCACTCGAAGCACGCATCGCGGCGAACCCGGCCGATCTCGAGGCGCGCTTCGACCTCGCGCAGAGCCTGATCGCGCGGCGTGCTTACGAAGGTGCGGTGGAGCAGTTGCTGGAAATCGTCCAGCGCGACCGCGCGTACGGCGATGACCTCGGCCGCCGCACGCTGATCTCGGTGTTCGAACTGGCCGGCGATCGCCCCGACCTCGTCGCCGGGTGGCGACGCAAGCTGAGCATGGCGCTCAACTGACGCGCGACGCGCCGGGCCGCAACGGCCCGGCCGGATCGCCGTCTCGCTTGCGGCGCACTACCCGCGCCGCAGCCTCATCTCTCTACGCCCGCTCGCGCGGGCTCAGCCGGCAGCCTGCGCCGCGATCGCGCGCAGCGCATGCGCGGCGGCCGCGAATCCGAAGCTCGCGGTCACGCACACGCTCGAACCGAATCCCGCGCAGTTGAGCCCCGCGACATGCGCGGCTGCGGACGGCTCCGCGCCGTCCTCGATGTCGCATGCGGCGGCTTCCGGATAGATCAGCGGCTCGTCCGAATACACGGCGCTGACCTTGAAGCGCGCCTTCGGCCCGCGCGGAAAGCCGTGCTGCTTGCGCAACTGCGCGCGCACCTTCGACAGCAGCGGATCCTGGATCGTCAGCGCGAGATCGTCGATGCGGATGCGCGTCGGGTCGAGCTGCCCGCCCGCGCCGCCGACGACGACGAGCGGCTGCCGCTTCGCGACGCACCACGCGATCAGCGCGACCTTCGTGCGCACGCTGTCGATCGCGTCGATCACGTAGTCGAAGCCGCCGCCGAGCAGCGCGTCGAAGTTGTCGGGTTCGACGAAATCCTCGATCCGGTTCACGCGGCACGCGGGATCGATCAGCGCGATCCGCTCGGCCATCGCGTCGACCTTCGGCTTGCCGAAATTGCCGTCGAGCGCATGGATCTGCCGGTTCGTATTGCTTTCCGCGACGTTGTCGAGGTCGATCAGCGTCAGCGTGCCGATCGCGTTGCGCGCGAGCGCCTCGGCCACCCACGACCCGACGCCGCCGATCCCGATCACCGCGACGTGCGCACGCTCGAACGCGGCGGCGGCCGGCGCGCCATACAGGCGCGCGACGCCGCCGAAGCGCCGGGCGCGATCCACGTCAAGCTGGATTTCCGGGGTCGGGGTAAGATCAGAAGAACTGGGCAGGGAAGCTTCGGCAGCGGACATGGCAGCAAGGAAAACGTAAGTCGTGCAGCCCTCTATTTTGCCTGAACTCCCCGCTCGCACGCGCCACTGTGCACGCACGATTCTCGCGCGTTCGCTATACTGGCCCCAGATTGAAGCGTTTGCATAACATGACGACTCTCGCCGATCTCCGCATCAACTATTCTCGTGCTTCGCTCGACGAAGCCGATGCCGCCCCCGACCCCCTCGCCCAGTTCGATCGCTGGTTCAAGGAGGCGCTCGCCGCCAAACTGCCCGAGCCGAACACGATGACGCTCGCGACCGTCGGCGACGACGGCCGGCCGTCGGCACGGATCGTGCTGATCAAGGGCGTCGACGAACGCGGGTTCGTCTTCTTCACCAATTACGAAAGCCGCAAGGGGCACGATCTCGCCGTGCATCCGCAAGCCGCGCTGCTGTTCTACTGGATCGAGCTCGAGCGCCAGGTGCGCATCGAAGGCCGGATCGAGAAAACCAGCGCCGAAGAAAGCGACCGCTATTTCGCGTCGCGCCCGCTCGGCTCGCGCATCGGCGCGTGGGCATCGGAGCAGAGCGCCGTGATCGACAGCCGCGCGACGCTCGAGGCGCGCGAAAAGACCATCAGCGAACGCTACGGCGACAACCCTCCACGCCCGCCGCACTGGGGCGGCTACCGCCTCGTGCCCGACGCGATCGAGTTCTGGCAAGGGCGCCCGTCGCGGCTGCACGACCGCCTGCTCTATACGCGCGACGCCACGGCGTCGCCGGGCTGGACGATCTCGCGCCTGTCGCCTTAAGCGCGGCGCCGGCGCGCGCCGGTCGTGTCTCGTGTTGCATCCGGGTGCCCGCTTCGCAAGCGGCGGGCGCCGGTCAAGATACTTGGCTGTATTCGATTCAACGAACAAACGGAGAATCCAAATGTTCTGGGAAAAGAAGCTGGCACAGTGGGCGGACGAAGTACGGGCGAAAGCGAACATACCGGCGCGCCTCGTGCTGTGGAACGGCGATCAACTCGATTTCGGCACCTTCAGCGCACCGCAGGTCACGCTGAAGGTGAACAGCGCGTCGGCGTTGCCCCTGCTGCTCGATCCGAGCCTCGACAATCTCGGCGAAGCGTACGTGAAGGGCAAGATCGACATCGAGGGCAGGCTGTCGGACATCATCAACATCAGCTACTCGCTCGCGCGCAGCACGGTCACGAGCGCGAGCAAGCTCGCGCGCGTGAAGCGCTACTTCAATCACTCGAAGAGCACCGACAAGAAGGCGATCCAGTATCACTACGACGTCTCGAACGAGTTCTACCAGCTGTGGCTCGACGAGAACATGGTGTACTCGTGCGCGTACTTCGAGAACGGCGACGAGGATCTCGCCACCGCGCAGATCAAGAAGATCGACCACATCCTGACGAAGATCCGGCTCGAGCCCGGCCAGCGCCTGCTCGACATCGGCTGCGGCTGGGGTGCGCTCGTGCTGCGCGCCGCGCAGCAGTTCGGCGCGACGTGTCTCGGCGTGACGCTGTCGCAAAACCAGTTCGACCTTGCGACCGCGCGCGTGAAGGCCGCCGGGCTCGAGGACAAGATCGAGATCCGTCTGCAGGATTACCGCGAGATCGACGGCCAGTTCGACCGCATCACGAGCGTCGGGATGTTCGAGCACGTCGGCCGCAAGAACCTGCCGCTCTACTTCTCGCGCGTGCATGACCTGCTCGCCGACGACGGCATCGCGATGAACCACGGGATCACGTCGACCGACGCGGAAAGCGGCGAGACGGCGCTCGGCGGCGGCGAATTCATCGACCGCTACGTGTTCCCGGACGGCGAGCTGCCGCACATCAGCCTAGCGCTCGAAGCGGCGCAGCGCGGCGGACTCGAGGCGGTTGACGTCGAAAGCCTGCGACGGCACTATGCGCGCACGCTCGAGATCTGGACCGAGAACTTCGAGGCGAAGGCCGACCAGGCGAAAGCCCTCGTCGACGACGAAAAATTCCGCATCTGGCGCGTGTATCTTGCCGGTTGCGCGTATGCATTCGAGCACGACGACGTGTCGATCTTCCAGATCGTGTGCCGCAAGGCCGGACGCAGCGCGAAAACGCTGCCGTGGTCGCGGCGCTATATGTACGAAAACCCGCTGCCGCGCTAGGCGGCACTTCACGCTGGGCAGGCATGGGTGACGGCAGGACGCGGCGCAAGGCGCCGGCGGAACGACAGCAGCGCGACGACACGGACCCGTCGCACGCCGACGGGCAATTCGACCTGTTCGGCGTGCCGGTGGACGCTGCGCGCGTGCCGCCCGCGCCGGCGGACGATGGCCGCCCCGCCAGCCCCGATGAACACGTGACGCCGCACGGGCAGGACGGAGCGCTGTCCGCCCCTCCCCCCTCCCGCCCGGTCGACGACGAACCGGCACCTGCCTCGGGCCTGCTGTGGGACGAACCGTCGCCGCCCGCCGCGCCGCCGAAGAAAGGCCGGCGCAAGCGCGGCGTGCTGCCCGCGCCGATCGCGGCAGACGTCGCCGACGCCGCGGCCGGCCTGCCGCCGAACGTCCGGCTCGGCACGTCGTCGTGGTATTTCCCCGGCTGGAACGGCATCGTCTACGACGGCGATTTCGCGCAGACGAAGCTGTCGCGCGAAGGGCTCGAAGCGTACGGCGCACATCCGCTCCTCAAGAGCGTGAGCCTCGACCGGTCGTTCTACGGCCCGTTGTCGGTCGCCGACTACCTGCGCTACGCGCAGCAGGTGCCCGACGATTTCCGCTTCGTCGTGAAAGCGCCGGCTTCGGTAACCGATGCGGTGATCCGCGGCCGCCGCGGCGAGCCGTCGGGGCCGAACCCGACCTTTCTCGACGCATCGCTCGCGACCCGCGAATTCGTGCAGCCGTGTCTCGAAGGGCTCGGCCGAAAAGCGGGCGTGCTCGTGTTCCAGTTTTCGCCGCTGCCCGACCCACTGCTTGCCGAACCGGCTGCGCTGATCGACCGGCTGACCGCGTTTTTCGCGGCGCTGCCACCGCTGCTGCCCGAAGCCGACGGCACGCGCTACGCGATCGAGATTCGCGACGCGAGCCTGCTCACGCCGCGCTTCATCCGTGCACTCGCCACGCTCGGCGTGCGCTACTGCGTCGGCCTGCATGCGCGGATGCCCGACCCGTTGCGTCAGGCCGCCGCGCTCGCGCTGCTCGACGGCGACGCGCCGGGGCCGCTGATCGTGCGCTGGAGCCTGCACGGCGGCTTCAAGTACGAACAGGCGAAGGCGAAATACGAGCCGTTCGACAAGCTCGTCGACGAAGATCCGGCCACGCGCTCGGCACTCGCCGAACTGGCCGCGCGCTACGCGCTGGCCGGGCAGCCGGTGATCATCACGATCAACAACAAGGCGGAAGGCTCCGCGCCGCTGTCGTGCATCGCGCTCGCGCGCGAAATCGCCGCCGCGTGCACGCAGTGGCGCAACGAGGCGGCGTAACGCCGGTTTCCGCCGGCTATCGCCGGTGATGCGCTTACGCGCCGCGCAGCGACTTCAGCCGGTGCGAGAACTTCTGCCGGAATTTCGCGAGCTTCGGCCCGATCACGACCGCGCAATAGCCCTGCCCCGGGTTCTGCGCGTAATAGTTCTGGTGATAGTCCTCGGCCGGCCAGTAGTTGCCGTCGAGCGGCACCACCTGCGTGACGATCGGCTGCCCGAACACCTGCTCGCGCTCGAGTTCGCGGATCACGTCGAGCGCGGTGTCGCGCTGCGCATCCGAATGCGTGAACACGACCGACCGGTACTGCGTGCCAGTATCGTTGCCCTGCCGGTTCAACTGGGTCGGATCGTGCGTCGCGAAGAAGATCTCGAGGATCTCGCGATAGCCGATGCGCGCCGGATCGAACGTCACGTTGACGACTTCCGCGTGGCCCGTATCGCCTTCGCAGATGTCGCGATAGCCGGGATTGCGCGTATGGCCGCCCGCATAACCCGACTGGACGGCCGTCACGCCTTCGACGTCAAGAAACACGGCCTCCGTGCACCAGAAACACCCGCCTCCCAACGTCGCGGTTTCAAGCATCTCGTTCCCCATGAAATCAGTCCCTCGTTGATGACGGCAGCCGGTACGCATGTACCGACGCCACCGTTTCGTCTCGCCGCCGCCCGCACGCGGTGCGGACGCAGCGGCACTCCGGCAAGTATCTCACTCGCGCGCGAACCTGGCAGAGCGGACAGGTGCCGCGCGCGACCGTGCCGCACATTTCTCGTCTACACTTAGGCACGCGCAAGCGACGGCAAACCCGTCGCGCCAGCCAAGCGTCCGATGCACGCCCGACCCTGATGCAAACATCATCTGCCGGAACATCGATATGCATGCCTTAGCAGACATCCCCCGCATCGCGGGCCCGGTCGCCGCCACCTCGCGCGCCGGCCCCTCAATCGCCCCGTCGCGATGCTGCACGTCCGTCCCGCCGCGGGCACGGCGGTCCGGTACCTCGTCTTTTCCCGCTTTCACGATCTGATGCACGGCGCCGCGCGCGTCGCCGACGCGTGCGTCCGCCTGCCGATCGCGCCCGCCGGCGGCATCCACGCCGAACGGCACCCGCAGTCCGCACGCCCGCAACGAACGGCCGTGCGTCCACGATCCCAACCCATCGAGAGGGCATCACCATGAGCATGCGGCCTGACCCGACGTTTCACGCTTCGCCGGAGCTTGCGATGCAGGCACCCGCCGAAGAATTTGCCTATACGTTGTTGCTGAGCCCCGATTTTTCCAGACCCGACGCGCTTGCCGTGATCGACGTGAAGCCCGGTTCGCCGACGTACGGAAAGATCGTGCATACGGTGACGATGCCGAACACCGGCGACGAGTTTCACCACTTCGGCTGGAATGCGTGCTCGTCGTCGCTGTCGCCGCTGACCGGCCATGCGTTCCTCGAACGCCGCTTCCTGATCATCCCCGGCCTGCGTTCGTCGCGCATCTACGTGATCGACACGAAGCCGCATCCGACGCAGGCGCGCATCCACAAGATCATCGAGCCCGACGAGATCTTCGCGAAGACCGGCTATTCGCGCCCGCACACCGTGCATTGCGGCCCCGAAGGCATCTACGTGAGCACGCTCGGCGGCGCGGGCAAGGACGGCACCGACGGCGCGCCCGGCATCTTCATCATGGATTGCGAGACCTTCGACGTGCTCGGCCGCTGGGAGATCGACCGCGGCCCGCAGGACAAGCACTACGACTTCTGGTGGAACCTGCCGCGCGACTACATGGTGTCGAGCGAGTGGGCGCTGCCGCCGCAATTCGAAAACGGGATCGTGCCGGCAGACCTGCTCGAGAACAAATACGGGCACCGGCTGCATTTCTGGGACCTGCGCGCGCGGCGCAACGTGCAGACGATCGATCTCGGCGCGCAGCACCAGATGGCGCTCGAGGTGCGGCCCGCGCACGACCCGGCGCGCGAATACGGGTTCGTCGGCGTCGTGGTCGATACGACGAATCTCGAAGGCTCGATCTGGACCTGGTGGCGCGAAGGCG